>MU825477.1:0-50008 GCA_029204205.1 Desmophyllum pertusum | reverse complement strand
AAATGTAAACGTGATAACCCGTGACGGAAACGTGTTCTGTAGCACGTAATAAACACTGAATAAACAAAATGGTTCATTTTCATTTATTTTTAATCGTTTCTGAGAATTCCCAACTCAAAACTTACTTGGCTGCCCACTATACTAGCGAGACTGCGTAAGCTTATATGATTCGCATCAGCTAGGGGGCCGCGAGGGCGGAGGGCTGAGTCGCAGCCAGCGTCATGAAACTTTTGAATCGGCAGGTGAGGACGCTCCAGCCAGAACGATCCGGCTTAGAAAGGTCCTTCAGGGCCAGTTCCTCAGGGCCATACAAAATGCATGGGTGCACCCAGTGTCTGAACACAGCACCATTTTGTCCACGGGAACAGAAAAAAATAATAACAACAAAGAACACTTATTGTCTCAATTGTCTGTCTTGAAACAATAATTATGTTTTTAAACATAGCATTGCTTCGTGAACGAGAACTCGGCAAATTCTCCCTACCCTTATACCCCCCGTGTCTTCTTTTCCTCGAGAATTTTCGTGCCAATTACACAAGGTAGAGATAAGTCATTACCCAGACTTCCTTGCAAACTTAGATTACGTTGGACGCCATCTTGTGTTGGCTGATGTTTTACAAACAGAATTCTTTTGCGGGGAAACTTATCCCTGCTGAAGCAGCCGCCGCTTACCAACCGCAGGTAGGTTATTGATAAATGAATGACTTTTTTATAGATATACATTGTATTTTGCATATTCCTGTACTACTTGCAGAGTGACAGTATTAAAAGTACGTGTCTATAAAGTGAGTACTGTTCATCTTCATGTGATCTGTTATCTTACGCAAATTGAAAACGAACGGTACCTTACTTTTAAAAGATACATGCCAGCGATAAAATTCCTCGCACAAATGGCGAATTTTTCAGGCGCAAATTACGCGGTATTAATGTGTAAAATTTATACATTTGAACATGGTCATGATGAGCTCTGATGACACTTCTTGATTGCCACTGTTGAATGATATTGCCCTTTTCTGTTAAAGTGCTACTACGATCAAAATTAAGCATTTCTTTCTCGTTTTTTTTTTAGACAATTTCATTATTTGGGTAATGATAAATACAACACGCTAGAAATCTGACCAGAAAGTACAAACACGGCAGAGAACCAGCCCGCGAAAATCTCGTAAAATCGCGTAAAATCCATCCGCCATTGATCAGTTCGCAAACGTCGCGGCCCGCGATTTTTCCCATTAGCGGTCTGTTCGTGACGTCATCCAATCAAGTTGCCTTCGAGCGAAGTGTTGCAGTTGTATGAAAGAAACACAACAGCGCCGATGTTGGTGAACGTATTCCCGTTGTCTTTCGCCGTAAATGACCCAGAATTAATTGAAATAAGAAGTATGTCGACCCTTTTTCTGAGCTTTTACTATGCACTAAAAAAAGAAAAGAGCAGCGCGCTAGTGGAACCACGAGAAGCGACCAAGGCGCAAAGATCAAAGATACGGAATCTTCGCTCTATTAATTTCAGATGAAGATGACGGAAAACAGGAATTTTTAGAACACTTAGGAACTCCAGGCATGTCCAGGGGTATGGTAGAAGTACGTGTAATGTAGGTTTTGCTAAATTCCTCGCTAAATTAGTTGACTGTGGTTTTTTGGCTCGGAGCACTTTTCATTGCGTGATCGATCAAATCAACCAGTCAGTGCATGCATATGGCTGTCGTGTCAACAGCTGAATGTCATGAACCTTCTAACTCTCCCCTTACTTGTCCCTTGTGTGTACAGTTCGCAAGAAAATACATTATACTGATCAGCCAAATCATATGCCTTTGACCAGTACATTAGAAATTCAGACATAAACAACAATATTTTTCAAAGCACAATATTTTTCAGCTCATAAGGGAAATAAAATAATATATGCAACCAAGTAACTTATGACTGTGCAGTAACTTGTAATGAGCACTGGAAAACTGTAGAAATTATTTACCATGCAGTTTTTAAATGTTGACATAATTTCATGTAAAATCATTCTTGCCCAATGATTTTTTTATGACTTTTGTGTTGGACTTGCAGTACCCTTGCTCCCTCTAGCTGCTCCGGGAGTAGGTGAATTGTTGGGGCAACCTGATAAAAATATATTTCCTCGAATAATAGCCAGGGGTGATTATTATTGTTTTTTTCTCCAAAAGATATCCATGCCCAAATTCACATATTGTGCATATTCCAACCTGAATCTTACAAAAGTGAAAATAAATATTGTTTTACTTGAAAATTGAGTGTTAGTCATCACTACTTTCATAACAATGTGTCATAAAACAATTTTTAGGAACTAAAATACCTGATAGTTATTATCAGGTTAACACTGTTTTTGTGATATCCAAATGTTCTGGTTAAGTGACCCCTATGATTGTGAAGGTAGTGTCCTCAGAAACCCTTAAGGCTCAATCAGTTCTTCGCTAACCGAAGTGCTTGGGCCCTAATGGTACCCTAGAATATATACCAGTTTTTCTCCAAATCAAATGTACAAGAACCTAATTTCAGACTTCTTGATAGCTCTTGCTGCTGATTAAGCATTGGTTTCCATGTTTTTAGGCTCCACTACCTGGGAAAAGGAATCCCCTTCCCCCTACCCCCACCAAATGCATGCTCTTGAAGACAGGAATTGAGAGAAGGGAGCAAATTGAGCCTATGTGTCCTAATGATGCTGAGTAAATTAGAATGACTATAATTGGTGGGGGGGGGGAGGGGAACAACTACCTGTATATAAGCCTTGTTTTAATCAAGGGCAATTTTGTATTTACAGGGTTTCTGCATATTTTTGTAAACAAAATTGAGATATTTTCCATACTTTTTACCAAACCATGTTTTCATTTTACAGACTCGGCAGATTGAGGTCCAGTTCAGATGCCGTACTTCACATGAGCCATATCGAATTTGAATTTAGGCCGACCAAAATTAATTTAGACCGATTGAATTGATTCAGACGCCGAGCTTAATTCAGCCAAACTTAATTTTTAGGGGGAAATGCTGTTATATTGAAAATACATTATAATAATTCATGCATTTGTTTCGGCTCATGTGAAGTTTGGCGTCTGAATCAAAGTCAGTCCACAGCCGTAATTCCCGGCTGAGCCAGGCGGGAAGAATGGCTGAGCCGATCCGAATTCAATCAGCCGTTCCGAATAATAATAATTATTGATACAGACACCGTACTTCACATGAACTTGATTTGGGCTCATGTGAAGTACGGCGTCTGAACTGGGCCAAACACACGCAATCAAACGCCGAGAACAGGAATTCCAGCTACCTGACAAAGATTTCATTGAATAACAGAACTTGTTGTACACAATGTAGCTTCGACAAATTTCCAGACATAAACTTCATTTTCCAAACTTTTTCCAGGTCTGTAAAGCTAGTCAGGAAATCCATACTTTTCTACATTTCTAGACTGTATGAACCCTGTTAATTTACAGTACAATAAAGTTTACAATAACATAGCATCAAAGATACAAATTCAATTCAAAAATGGATGATATCAAAACCAAGGAAATATGCACCTTGAGCTAATTGACACTGAAGACACAACTAGCTTTAAGGCCGGTTTACACGATACGATTTGTCGGCCCGATCTGTCGGCACACTCGTAAGGCTCATTTACACGCTACGATTTATCGGGCCAATTTTTCTTTTATCGATATAGCGCGAGGATGAAAATCGGCCCAATTTGTAAAATCTGTTGCGCTGCAACAGATTTGTAAAATCGGACCGATTTTCGTTCGCTCGGTCGTTTTCTTATCAAATCGGGCCGACAAATCGTATCGTGTAAACCGGCCTTAAGGCTTTTATTTTATTTAAGTTAAATATAGGTAACAAATTGTTATAAATTTTGTTTGATCTCCCAGTATTACCTTGCACTAGTTCGTTGGAAGTAACTATTAAAATCCAAGTATTCAATTGCAAACAAGCAGCACATGACAACACTTTATACCATGTGTATGACGAAAGCTTTTTTTAAGCGCAATCGGCTTAGAATCAAAACTGACCAATCAGTTTCTATGTCCATTTCACTTGACTCTTTCATTCACGATTGATACAAACTAGTGATACTCCTGGTTTGTTACCATTTAATATGATAGAATAAATCTTATTTGCTTTATGGGGCGACGTCACTACACTTTGGGGGCGACGTAACTACACTTTGGGGCGACGTAACTGCAGTTGGGGCGACGTAACTTGGGGCGACTGTGCAAGGGGGCGACGTCACCCTGCTTCCATGTATAATTACAGTTCAGACAAAGTAAACAAGCAAAGCTTTGAAATATTTAGTCCATTCTGAGGAGTTTCATTCAGCTGACAAAAACAACCTCCCGTAGTCCCGTAAGCACATACCCAACAGCCCGGCCCGTAGTTAAACTGCTGATCAATAAGTCATCAGACGATATCATCCGTAATAAGCTTATCTTCGTCTTCGATTGAGCAGCGTGATTGAGGCTCTTTAAACCAGCACTGAGTAGGAGAGTTGTGCGAAGAAATTCTGGCTTTTGAGACTCCTGCTGCTAGCATAGTCGACACAATACGTTGGATGTATCTTCTTGTGTGAAGAAAAGGCGTTCTACGTTTATAGAAAGCTCTAGAACCTCGTCGATATACAATACAACATGAAATCAGCCTTCGCGCACACAGAAGAAGCCATATTTGTTTCGAATTGGTTGATTGGATGACGTCATTGTCCTCTCGTCCCAATCCTTATTTACGCACTCGGACATTTTTGAATCCAGCAATGGCGGCAAGTCGAAGTCGGAAAGTAGAGTTAAAATAATCGGACTTCCCGTGAGAATTTTTACTTGATATTTGGCACATTTACTATTTGGTGGTTAAAGTTTCGAAATCCGAAGAGAACAGGAGAAGTGTATTTTTGATCGTAGTAGCACTTTAATTTGACTTGTGAGTTTGAAACTTAATAAATTTCTTGCTCCAAAAAGGGAGGAGGGCTTATTTGAGAGGAGGCTAAAAAATAGAGGATTTGACAGTAAGTGATGTCACTGGACCTATTGTTATTAACGGAACAAGTACTCGCCATATTACCGTTATCACGGAACTCCTTATACTCTAGTATATAAACACACACAACCCACAATCCTCCACTTGCTCCGATGAAGGGCTAACGCTCGAAACGTGAGCTTTTAGAAAATTCGCTACGGCGGTTAATTTACCTTTATCAACTCCGAGTTGATAATCAACATAGTGTTTCACTTGCCCGCCGACGCAGCACCACAGTTTCATTAGAAACTAATCACTTTGTCTAACTATTCTTTGTTTTCATCTGACGTCATCAAAATTCTAAAATCTAAACTGTCAATCCTACAAAGCTATATTTAACAATGATTCACCGAAGGCAAAGTGAATATTGTGAATATTTACCGAGACAAAGTCGAGGTAAATATTCACAATATTCACTGAGCCTGAGACGAATAATTATTGTTTTAGTATAATTTTCAGAGGTGAATATCAAGAACTACAAAATTACGAGCTAAAACATGAAAAACAACACATGCAATTCGCAAGTACTCGCCATATTACCATAGTTACATCGTTTACACATCAAATTAAGCAGTAAAATACACAAAAGAACACTATTCACCAGGTACATGTACAGTACCTTTGTTTGATCGTTGCTGATTTCATGAGCTGTAGTTATCGTTCTGAAATAAGTAGCTTAGGTCTGAAGAGAAGCAAATTTCTGTCACTCCATCCGACACAAACACGGCCGCCTTGGTTGGCCACACAAAAACCTTGACAAGTTTACGAGTTTTAAATGCGTTAAAATCATTTCTTGAAAATATTTTCCGTCCAAATGTCTTGGTAGTCATTTACCTAGGTTCCCAATGCTTTGAATATCCCGTACTTGGAGTGATGTATTTAGAATAAACAACAATAACATTCAAAAATGAGTTGCCATTTTTACTTGCCGGTACAAGAAATGTGGCTTAGCTTAGCAGTCACGCCTTGAAATCCCATATTCACCGCCTATAGCGCGGTGACATATTCACCTCTGAAAATTATACTAATTTTATATATTCTAGACATGAAAATCATTAATCTCTATGCAAAGTTTGGTATTGATCCAGTGCTTCGTTTTGGAATTAGAGCATTTTGAAATTTGTGAAGTCCCGAATGAGCATGTTTCTGAACTGTCACAAAAACGGGTATTTTTATGACATTTTGAAATTTTTAGACGTGATAATAATTTAGAAGTGATGTCTAAACAGGTTTGAAGTGAAAGCTAATGATATTGGACAGTACTCTACGTCTTGTGCAATTTTATGGCAGCCATATTTGTGCCCCTCTGAAGGGCACAAACATGGCGGCGGCATACTAAATACTGCAATAAAATGTTTCTAAAAATTTGTTTGGTAATAACTTGGTTATGAAAAATGGTACAAAGCTATAATTTGGACAAAACGTTTATTTCTGCCTGCTCTTTGACCTGTTAATTGTCTGGTGTTGTTCATGCAAGCAAACAGTTTTTGTAACGTTGATGAAAACCACCATTGGCTAGGGTAACAAAAAGTTCTTTTGTTTAACTGGTTGGCAAATTTGAATAACAAAAAAAACAAACCATATTTGTTAGGCTTGTGATTGTCATTCTCATAACTTCCGTCTTATTTTCACCAGGGACTTGGAGGGTATAAAGAGGTAAAAACAGGGCCAGTTATTGAAGCACCCATGTCTTCGTCTTCTGCTGGGGTGAACACAGTTCGCCAATGGCAGGACATTTTTAAGGTAAAAAATGGCCCTTTGAGATAATTCTGGACTGAATATCAAGCCTACAGTAGTTGACTCTGAGGTCAAAGAGTCTGGACTCTACACACCAGGGACACCTAGGGACTGCAATGTAGGGTGGACAGGGGTGTCTGAATTTCTTGCTTCCCGTACCCTGTACTCCCAGTTTCTGCTCCTTCTGTTGTACTTTCTCCCACTCGCAACTAGAGAGAGCCCGGTTCCAGCCTCTGTGTGTTTTTTCTATTGCAAAATAATATGCAAGGTTGTTATTTTTTTTCTATTTCTCCCGGTTTACACCAGCTTGGGAATCTCATCTCCCCTCCTGTCCTCTCTTCTCCAACCTCCCGTAGACTTTCTACCCCCTTTATTCCCAGTTTCCTGCCCCCCCCCCCCCCCCCCACAATGTAGGCTGTTGTGTATCTTCTGTTATCTATTGAGAGCCTCAGTGTCATCAACATACAAATTCTCCCCTTTGAAGTATCCATACTGATACATTTGTGCTACTGTATGCTCTCTTTATAATGGACACCTGGAGTTGGTCCCCACCTTTCTTCAGTTATTTCACTGTAACTACAGTGAACTTAAGATGGACACCTCTCTAAAATGGACAAACAGATACATGTACATTGTACTTTGAAACAGTCAATGGACACCCAAATAAGTGTTTTGTGGGTTTTTAAAAATACATGTACAAATGTACTTCAGAGGGGACAAAAGATATTGAATATGACTACAAATCACTATTTACATACAGGAAAGCAATCTTTGTATTAATAGCAAGTACTCGCATCAGAAAGAAACATAATTAATTCTATGAGAAAATGTTTGAAGGACCCCTCAAATTTTGAGTAGGGTCCCAAGTGTCCCTGCCTCCCACGCAGACTTTCTTTGGGCTCGTCGCGCACAATCTCTCCTCCCCCATGAGAGAGGAGAGAGGGGGAGGAGTGTGTGACGAGCCCAAAGAAAGTCTGCATAGGAGGCTACAAGAGTATTTGATCAAAAACGTATTGCAGTTGAATCCCGATAACTCAAACCTCCCGCTAACTCGAACCTTTTTTGATTTCCATTCAGTTCATTTCTTACTAATTTTACTCTTGATAACTCGAACCTCCTGATAACTCGAACCTTTTTTGATTCCCCTTCAGGTCATTTTCTTACTAATTTACCCTTGATAACTCGAACCTCCTGATAACTCGAACCTTTTTTGATTCCCCTTCAGGTCATTTTCTTACTAATTTTACCCTTGATAACTCGAACCTCCCGATAACTCGAACCTTTTTTGATTCCCCTTCAGGTCATTTTCTTACTAATTTTACCCTTGATAACTCGAACCTTTTTTGATTCCCATTGAAGGTTCAAGTTATCAGGATTCAACTGTAGCTATATATAACACTGGTTGGATCAAAATGTTGGGACCATTTGACCAGAGCTAAAGTCAAAATTTCATAACATAGTGCTTTAATTCCTTTGAACAGAAATCCAAAAACCCAGTGTTCCTAATCAGAGGAGTGAGAGATGTAGTAATTTACAGGGGCTTCATGGGCGTGGTCGCTGTCGGTGCGGGATTTGCCTGCTACTACTATGCCATGATGGCCACTGGAAAGCTAAAAAGGAAGGAGAGACCACATTGAGGACAATTGATGATTCTTCTGTTAATTAATCATGTGAAATTATCTCAATGTGCACATTTTGGGTGGAATTTTGTTGTTTGCTAGTTGAATGTTCTAAGTGGATTGTAGTAAACATTTTTTTATACGCATAATATTGGTTTTAATTGTTCGAACTGTAAATTTGATGAATGCTAATTTTTAAATCAGTACTGTTAATTTCTGTTGTGCAACTATTTACTAATGTTTGACTGTAAAAAAAAAATCATTTTTTTCTTACTGAAGTTGTCAATAATAAAGTGCTTATTATAGTGCACATAATGTCAACATGAGACCGTATTACACGGGTCTTAGTCCCCCTGGCCGCGAGCTACGGAAAACACTGTTGAAAGCCTATACTTTAGGAAATATATTATGTCGTATAATAAAACAATTTATTCAGCGGAAAGTTGTGTAATACGGCTGGGCATTTTTACTCGTCAGTGCTTATTCTTTCTTGCCTGAAGACTCGAAAATATAAAAACTGACTCGTAAAAATACCCAGCCGTATTACACAACTTTCCGCTGAATAACCACTTTGTATTATATGTTAAGCCATCGAATAAGGTGTATGTACTTTTTTTTTTTTATCATTAGGAATTAAAACACCGGAGCATATTACATAATGTTGTCTGACAATGCCCCACCCGCGGGGCTGACCGGTATCAGCAAATGCCCCACCCCAAGGATGGAAAAGTTGTAAAATGCCCGTGGGGAGGGGATGAGCGCGACTTGAAATTAACTCCTAATCTTAACCATGGGAATAGTCATTCTGGGAAGTTTTCGCAAATCCCTCCCAGTTACGATAAATTTAACCCTAACGCTAGGGGAAAACTCATCCAATCCGGAATTTTTTCATGTTACCCTGATCTCACATATCGACGCATTCGGAGATCGCCTCGCAGGAGAAATCTAACCCTAGCGTTAGCGAATGACTAGAAAAACTATTCCAACTATTCCGAGCTCTTACCCATGGCAATAGTTATTCGCACATCGAGGTTTTCGCAAATACCGGGCTGGTGGGGGGGTGGGGGGCGGGGGGGGGGGGGGGAAGGTAAGTTGGATTGTCGTAAGTCTCGAAAAAAATCCCAAAATGTACCAGATCTAGCCTCCATCCGCAGGCAACTCTTATATAAAGGCACGAGTGAGAGACTGGTACAGAGGACAAAAAGATGACTGAGTCGGGTTGGGGGACGGGAAGAGGGGGAAAAGAAGGAAGAGTTGCAACTCCGCTTCTCGCTTGCCTTGGCCCCAGTTCCCGCTCTTTTGCCCCTTTTTTGCCCCAGACCACGGAGAACGAGGAGTTGTCTGCGGAAGAGGCTGACCTTATCTAGAATCCATACGTTTTAGCGTGACTCAAGTTCATGTTTACTCGTAGAGGGATTTTGTTTATTATGAGTGAAGCGTTACCAAAGCACGACTTTCAATCCCGGACTAAAAGAAAAAAAAAACGAACATCCCCTTCATGTCAGTGCTATTTAGAGTATCCTCCTCGGGCGATCACTCACTGCTTAGAGAAACATAATTAGTATTGCATTGCGCATCCTTACTGCGCATGATTTCACACGTAATTAGCGCGCGCGCATAAAGAAAATGGCGGCTTTTCCTTTACGGCTAAGCTCGCCAGAGAGGTAAATCGTCATTTTCTCGTAAACGAGTACGGTGACCTATCAATTTTTTCTCTTATTTTGAGTCTAGTAATCACCTTCTTTCTATAAAATAAATATAGACTAATTTCTATTGCAGAATAATAAATAATCACCGGAAACGTGAACTTAGCTAATAAAAACGTTTCTGGAAGCTGATATTGTAAGGAATTATGGGGTATATACAAGGTCCGCCTGCTCCTAAACGAATACCGGGACCCCCCTTTTTATTTCAAATTTAAGTTCCCATAAGATAAACAACCAATAAGCAAAATTTGAATGAAAATCTATTGTAAGTTCTATTTCGATGGAATGACCTTAAGTGAGAGTTTGTTTACGAAAAAAGAAGGTAGACTGCGAGCAGTCCATCTTTCGGATAATAGAGCGAGCGCGAAACGCGAGTGAGCTCTTGCGCTTCGCGCTCGCTCTACTATCCGAGAAAAGGAACTGCTTGCTTGCAGTCTAAAAAAGGCCAGTTGACGTGCAAATGGAGGGTAAACGATGAGCATCGAGAAAAAAATATATATTTGAACTATCCCTGCACGGCCGGAAAATCCTGCCGGCTCTGGCTAGCTTGTAATGAATGTAACTTTTTGTATGAGATCAATAATAATAATAATCAATGACGGCAAATTAAACGCAGTATCCTTGCATTGGAAATAAATACGGTATGGAAAAGAAGGATTCATTTATGTTTTCGCGATATATTGCCTTTTTTATTTTTAGTTGTTTTGTTTTAACATATGTTTTCCGCTGTTCTTTGAAAATCAATTATTTTTACTTTAATTGAAGTCCCATTGGGTTCTTGTAGGTCAATTTAGTGCATAACATGCCAACTATGAGGTGGAGCATCAAATAAACTTCGCTGCAAGACTGACATCCTTCTAGTCAATGGAAATATACTTTTAATTTCTCCTTACGTTTTTCATCACAGTTTTCTCTTGCCAACTTCATGTATAGCTTATTAAAAAGATGGCAAAATGATACATTTTGGCTCATAGTTTATTATATGTTTAACAATGGAACAAGTTTGTTCATTTGCAACATAATAACCCTACGTTTAGTGAATCTGTGACCTTATGAAAATCTCCAGGGGGTAAAAAAGCAATAAAAGCAAAAGATTTCATATTATTACTGATAAAACCCTTCGCTATCATGAGTGAAGCCAAGGGATTTACAGATCAACAAAGCAGACCACGGCAAGGAAAACAAGAAGGTAAGAATCGGCTCATCTATCGGATGTTTAGTGTTCTTTTTGTCAGTGACCAGTTTTGTGGTACTTACGATACAATCTTAGATAAAATACTATCGGAAAATTCCCCGTGTTCCCATTCAATAGAACGATCATGCACCACGTTCTACGGCAAACGCAAACGTCAACTTCAATCGATTTTCTTCACACGTTTTCTTCCAGTCGTTAAATCATCAGAAAAATAATTCACACGTTCACGATAAACTCAAAACTACTCATTTTGACCTAGACGCGGCAGACGGCAAACGTGGGATTTTTGTCGTTTGCGGGAAAATTACTGACGTGATGCTTTTAAATCTCTCTAATTTTGGATCTTTCAAGTCAATTCGCGGAACATGCTTTACAACAGCATCGTTCAATGGGGGATAGGGGCAAATTTCACAACAGTACGTTATGTCCAAGATTTTAAGTTAATTTAAGTTGACCAAGCTGAATCACTTGTCGGATAATAATTGGTTGTTTCATTCTGTTCTGTAACTGTGAGCTGAGAAAATGAGACGTTGGGGTAGATAGAGTTCACAACAGAAAGACGTACTGATCGATCTAACAGCGAATTTTTCGATTCTTCGTCTCGAATTGTTGAAACAAAAACCGCAAATTTAAAATCTCGCCAACTGTTGAGATGAATTGTAATAAAAATATACCGGCATTATATAGCCGTTTCAAGCATAACCCCTTCATCGGAGCAGAAAGATGATTGTGGTTTGAACAGGCGTTTAATGTATGCGGATCAAGAAGTTGCGCCATTTGTGGAAACAAGGGTAAGATAAGGATAGGTTAGGATAGGATAAGTTACGAGGAGCGTTGTCAGTGAAAGGTAGACCGTTTTGTTCCACGTTTGCTGCGGGGTCTGTAATCAGTCACGTGGTATTATTTGATCATATTTTTCATGTCGTCTCTGCCCACAGTTCCAAAGTAAATGTGGAACACCCTTTCTTGTTATGGACAAAATGAACTGCTTCACCATGATAGTGCTATTCTTGCTACACGTGTTCATGTGGAATAACAAGTATGGCGCCCTAGCTGCACAAGGTGAGCACATTGTTTTATGTTCTGTTTGAACGCGTGGTGATTACTTTCATTCAAATTGCTTTTTATATTTTTTGTCGATGTCATCTAGAGAGTTAAAAATTGGCTTTTGCTTTATAGGGTGTGGCTCGATGGTAAATAACACAATAAAAAGTCCAGGATATCCAAACGACTATCCAAGAAACATGCACTGTGTTTATTCGCTTCCTATACCATACGGCATGGCGATTGAAATTGTTTTTGCCGATTTTGACGTGGAGGATGATGAATCATGCGGGTGAGTAATGACATAACTACTTCAGTAATCCTGATTGGATGTTAAATCCATCCAGCTCAGGCTACTCATAAATTCTCTACAATTCCGCCAACAATACGACGGAATCGATGTATACCACGAGTAAAGTGTCTTGCCAGATACAAGAACACAATAACACTAGTCAGGCTCGACTCCGGCGTTCCTTATCCAGAGTAAACCAAAAATAAACATTGATCGCGCCTCTCGGTTTTCTCTCGAAAACTTCAACCATTACCTTACCTAGCATGTGAAAACTCTCACGGAAATTATAATATATGTATCTAAACTAAATACTAAGCGGTTATGTTCTTCTCCTTATGTTTAGTTCTTGTCATCACAGGGAGCCCAGAGAAACTGTTTTGACTGTATGCTATTTTGCATGTTTATAGTGAATGTATGGGATTTATTGAATGGTTCGTATAATTGTGAATAGTCACGAAAATATGAACAAATACACGCTAAATAAACGTAAATTCCAACAGCTCTAAATTCGAAAAATTTGAACAGCTCCAGCGCCGAGGCCATTTTCGCCCAGAAAAATCCCATGGCCCAGCTTCCAGGCCAAGTACCAGAAAAGAGGAAAGATTCAGGGATGTGCTCGTAACATTCAATCGAAAATTCGTCCAGACCGCCCAGAGCTAGCCCTCAAAAAACGAGGCAAAGCAAAATTTCGAAGCGGTCTGAATGCGTAACCACGAATCAGTGTGCCGTCGGGCAAAAATCCATCCCGTGGATAGGGTGGCATAGGTAAATTGACAACAGCGAAACTAATACTCACTAGCCGCGTGTGATGCGAATGGAGCGACCCAACCCAGGGAACCTTACGCAATGAATCTCGCAGTTATTTAGATCTATTCAGTGTGTCTATCGGTATACAAACTGGCTCTGAACATGCTAAGAAAGCGTAGAAATACGAAACCTTAGCCATCATGATCACCATTCTCCAAAATATAACGCAGATTGGGTCGTTTGACGTTGTTGTTTTGCAGAGGATGGCAAAGAAATGTAACAAAATGTATAAACACGCGCGTGCAGAGCCATGAGAAACAGCTTAATATTTTAAAGCAGAAAAATGGCTCTAGCTGGCTCTGCACGCGCGTTAACTGCGAGATTTCATTGCGTAAAGGTCCCTGGTTTGCGTCGCGCAATTTCCTTGACATCACCCGAGGCTAGTGAGTATTGGTTTCGTTGTTGTCAATTTACCTATGCCTCCCTATCCACGAGGACTGACCGCTTCGAAATTTTTGTTCGAGGGCTAGCTCTGGGCCTGGTTTGGACGCGGCGGGAAGATTGAATGGTACGAGCATATCCTGAATATTTCCCCTTTTCTGGGGTTTGGAAGGCCGGGCGATGGGATTTTCTGGTGAGGAAAATCGCCTCGGTGCTGGAGCTTTTTCGAATTTGGAGTTACTGGAATTTTCAACCCTTCTTATGTAATTAGATGTACAGTAAACAGCAAACGCAAAATCCTTCAAACCGCTCAAATTCGCCGTTTTGAGCCACAAAAGCGACAGTATACACAACAGTAAGGTAAATGTACGTTATTTTTGTACGTAGGGTTCGTAAATTTTTACTGTAAAAAAAGTTTACGTAGTTTTTTACTGTAAATTAGCTCTGAAAAAACCCCTGGGGAGGGAACTAATAATTTATTGTTGTTGTTGTTTTTTCTTATTTTAGCATGTATTTGTTCATATTTTTTCGTGACTATTCACAATTCTACGAACCATTCAGTAAATCCCATACATTCACTATAAAAATGCAAAATAGCACACAGTCAAATAGTTTGTCTGGGCGCCCTGTGATGAAACGTATCCTAATCAAACTATCAACACAACAGCAGGAAAAAATATTCATATTTAATTTTGGTCAATAATTTTTTTTATGCGATTTCTGATTCTTTTTCTTTAACAATGAGCTCTATCGTTATTTGCAGATATGACTATTTGAGCATTTCTAATGAAAACAAACAGACATTTGGTGTGTATTGTGGCAAGAAGACTGGACAGATAGTTTCACTACATGTAACTGGAGATGACGCAGTAATAACATTCCACTCAGATGGAAGTGTTCAGAAAAGTGGATTCTTGCTATTTTCACTGCTACTCCAATCGGTAAGGGGTGGACCAGAGAGATAAGAGAGATATAATGTTGCATTACGTTACATTACATTTTAAAACACTTTACGGGGTCACTTTGTATGATTTGTATTCCCACTTTGGTGTATATGTGAGTGACTGTTTGTTTATCAACATAACATAATTGTTCTTTTGCTCTAAAATGTTTTATATATTTTTTTTATATTTTGCTGATTTACAATGGGGTTCAGGTATGGTCGCTGGGCGGCCTGATGGCGGAAACTGATGTGTGCAAATCAATTAGTCAATTACCCCGAAAATCTAGAAAAGGTAGATGCACATTTTCGGAATCTCTTATTCAGTTTGTAAATAGCATTGCGGTTAATTAATTCTAAGAGAGGCATGGGTCTCTCGATAAATGATATATATATATATATTTTTTTGAAATCTATAGCTGAGCTTGATTGGTCAGTTCTAGAACGTGATGTCGAGGCATCGAGCAAAAGGAAACAAAAATAATTTCGCAGCATTGCACAAAACTATTAACATAATTCAAAAACAATATCATGGGGCACGGGTAATCCTTATTTTAGATCATTCTCTCTTGGTGTATTAAAATTATTGTTATTATTGCCTATCAAATAGTTCCACCCAAAGTAATGTTACCAGCCACTGTTGTGCGGACCTTACCAGGCTACAAAGTGACGTTTGAAGTGATTGGAACTCTTCCCATATACACAGCAATAATAAGAAACTCTACAGTGTTGGTAAATACAACAGACACTGCAACCTCTAGGTTCTATAAAGAAGGAAATTACACTTGTGTGGCCACTAGCAAGTATGGATCTGATGTGAGAAATTTCTCAGTGATTATTAACCGGTGAGTCTATTAAAACAGTTTCTACTAGATCATAGCCAGAAATTCCGAACGCGCGTGAGCATTTAACCGTGACGGTCCGTGACCGTTAAAAAGAAAATGGCGGCTCCAAACTTACAGAGATTCGTATGAAGTCGAAACAAAAACATGATATATCTAAACCGTGGCGTAAAAAGGACATCTATCCCCAGATACGATTGGGAGATACGACTTAAGTCATCTCCTGTGAGGTTTCAAAACGGTGATATATCGAATATTCATTGCGGTTTTTAAGAAAGTAGTTTAAGGACTAACACGATAAGACAGGCCATACAATTGCTTACCTCTGAGGTGACAACAAGCTAAATTCACTCCATGCGAACTCTCTCCATGCCTTTCTAGATGTAGCTATCCTCTCATCCCAGACAGTTTTTGAAGTTCGAAGGTGTCTTCGTATTTCCATTATATTATAAGGCTTTGTAGCCGTTGAAATCTTGCGGTTTACGGCAGTATTTGTCGAGGAAAAATTGAAGCTAAAGGACGCCATTATTGAATGAAATCGGTTTGCTCCAGCGCGCTTCATAGCAAAAAAACTAAACAAAATCAACAAACGAAAACAGCCGCCATTTTGCAAAACATGAATGAAAAGGAGAAGAGACTGGGGCTCACAGAAAGGCTTGGTAGCTTAGCTTGTTTTGTCATTTAATTTATGCAAAAGGCAGTCGAAAGCAGTCACGATTGAGTCACGAAGTAAAAACATTTGCTCAATTTAACAGAATAAAGCATGTCTGCTGGTAAAATTGATCGTGAAAGCGAGTATAAGCACTCTTGAATACGGTGACTTTCGTTTCACCCTGGATTTTTGTCGATTGCTTTCTTTTGTGGACCACAGAAAGCAAGAATATGCCTCTCATCATGATCCCGCGTGACAACAACTTGATCTGGCAAATGTGGGCGCGACATAACTGACCAATCGTGTGTCTTCCACGCGTGACTGGGCACGGAGTAACGCAAGCTTAATTTGGTTCGAAATTTCTGGGCTATGTATGATATATTAAGAAAACATATTAAATTTCTGTTCAGTTATAGGTTCACAGATTTCGTAAAACTGTTGTAAGAAACAAAAGCTGGGTAACAGATATTCTTAACCACATGTTGATGATTTTTTAGCATCTATACAACTTATTCATAAAATGGCGACTCTGTAATTTGTTTGTTGTTTGGTTAGCTTTTCAAATAAATTGAGGTTATCACATTATAAAGCACTGCAAAATATAATCACCTTAAGAAGATGAGGCGTGTTTGGTTTTATGGCTTCAATGTTTACGTAAGACGGAACGCTTCCAAAAAGCCAAAACGACTGTCCAAGCGTTGGTACCTAATTTGTATTTTACCTTATTGCAGTTCTGTTACCTTAACTTGCTACCAGTATTTTTACAGCTAGATTATCCTTAATCTCGTACCCAGATGTTCTCGCTCTACGGGAAGGTTGAGAAGATCTGGGTACTCTGGGTACGAGTAAGATTATCCGTTTATTTTATTACCCTATTCTGCCTGGGGGGATGGGGGGGGGGGTGGGGGGGGGGGGGGGTGGGCAGAAAGTGCCCGCGCTGATTTCAAATTTATCGTACTTAAAGAGCATTCAAGCAATCATAGCCAAACTTTATGAATTTTCCTAAAAATTATCTGGGAACAGTTTGGTGTGTCAATTTTGTTTGATCACGTGATTTTATGTTTCCATGGCAACCAAGTTTTGACAGGCCGTTTTACCCAAATTTGGTGTTTTCAGTTTAATTGTCAATTTTCATGAGATTTCCGCTTTTTACGAAGAGTTTCTTCCAAACTCTTTGCAATTTTTGCATCCTTATATTGTTTCAGATTTTTTTCAAATCAAATTTGGTGATTTTCTGACATTTCTGAACAATTTAAGAGTAGTTCTCTGAGAAAGTGAAGCAAAGTTGGAAATGAAAATTTTCAACCCCCCTTCATTTTTTGTGTGGAGGTAGGTTACCTGGGGGTATGAACAAAAACAGCCATATTTGGGTCGGCAGATGTATTGTTGCCATGGTAACCGCAATTGATCACACCAGCCTCAAGACCATGTTTTGAGAAAAAAATTCACTCTCGAAAAGTAAAAATAAACAAGTCTGGTTCTCGCGTGCATGTGAACCAATTCAAATGAAATTCCACCAGGGTGTAGAGCCATTCTTCAGCTTTATAAAAATCGCTATAAAAATATTTTGATTTTTATGGACTAGGAAAAAATGGTCGATCTACCATGTTGCCCGTCAGCCATTTTGACAAGCATGAAAAACAAGCATAACCATATCCGCAATTTCTCCAAAAGTACTCTTTTCCCAGAAACCAAATTAGCAGCAGAGCTTACATGGATATTGAAGTTTCTAAATATCATAAAATATTTTTGGGGAAAATTATATTTTTGGCCGTGGGTGCTGAAGACATCTGAGGCAAATTGTAAAAAAATGCAAAATTGGCCATTTTGAGGCTCCACTATTTCGCCCAAAAAGGCTTTAAAGAAAAAGATTCAGCTTCAGAAGTATTTCCTATCATCTTTTCTGTTAACTACATTTAATTGATAATGTTTTGGCCCGCGAATTTGGTGAAATATAAATTGATTTACAAAGCCTACCTACCATTGTTTCAGGATAATTTTATCACGTGGGTCTCTCCTTCGCTCGCTCCATTTTCTTGACAAAATCCAGCACAGACTCTAGGAGAAAGGTCAGATCTAATAGGTTGTCCCATCGAACATCCACTTTCCTGTCTTTCAGACCACAGATGATACGGCTTGATAAAGAATAGTTGACGCAGGGTCAAAACGCAGTAGTAATATTTCCCGGAATATTTGTGATTTCTGCCATCGATGCACCAAAATTCATCGATACAATCCATCCAGGAAGTTAAATAAATGCATCAAGATCACTGTACTACGCAAATGCATGCCCTGTGAACAATCCAGAGTAAAGTATTTGGCTAAAATCGAGTCGTACACATTGCGTTGGCCGATAAGCCAAGAAGTTGTTGTCGAATAATCGTGCAGACCGGAAGTGCGAGAAGCAAGACTGCTGACCGGATGTAACACTACGTTTATCTAAATGCAACATATCTAGTATCCTCTGGGTTGTAGGGTATGGGTATGGAATTAATTTGACTTTCGATCTGGTAATGCGGCTGAATTTTACAATGGTAATTAAAAAAACAAAAACAATAAAACCAAAGGATAATATGAATACGTACCACAGCGCCCCAGTGAACTTTATTTTTCGTTGGGATGGTACGCGGCAATCTGCGTTTTAGACCTTTATCGAGGTGCTCATTTAATATGAGAGAAATTTAGAAAACACGGGCCCCAGGCGAGTGTTTTCTATATTTCTCAAGCATGTATGTCAAAAACGGATCCATGCTGCAAGTAAAGGAAGTAAAGACGAATACGGATAGAAGCAACTTTGCCACCACCTTCTGTGAGCGACAAGGAAACATTCTACTGGGGCAGGCCTTATGCATGTGGGAACTACACGGGCTGACTCTTATAAGATTGAATAGGGCCTAGAAACATAGCTCAGGTCCTTCTTTCTTCCTGACACGACCTCAATGCCATACTAAGGCCTATGCTTTTCAAGTTTGACAGTGTTAATAGCCTGGCCCGAAGCTCATTTCTGTTCATACAACACAAGGTTATTCTCTTGTAAGTGTAGCAGCAGCTCTCCACCTCTGACACAGATTGCCCCGCTTCCGGCACTGTGGCTAGCCTAGCTGTGATTTCGACTGTCACTTCTTGGAGCATTTTTTGTCGTTCACCAGTCTCCGAGCTCTGCCTCTGAGACATTCTTCCGCTTTAGCTGCCATACGCGAGAAGTATGAGTATATCTGTTGTGGGGCTACGAAATTGCCAATGGCGAATATGTAACGTACTCACCACTCCTCTCCCCTTTGGGATTCGAAAATAACAAATTTCCATGTTATTTCACCAGGTTATTTTCCTGCGCACAACGATATGCAAGTTTTCTCAATTGGACAGGTATCAGATACTAAATGTGGAAACTCATCGACCGCAGAGGCGGGTCAACAGGTTGTGCACCTAATGAACCAAATCAGTGAGGGAAAAATAGGCGCTTTGTGTGGACAATTATTTGGTTGCGTAAAACAGTGAAGCGCATTTCTTTTATCCTATTTTTCCATCACTATAAAAAACAGTCATATTATACCAGATTAAAAGTCGGCGTTTTATACTTTTACCCATGAGATATTATACGAAAAATAAATAACTGAAGTAAAGCCACAAAAACAAATAAACAAAAAAACGAGTCATACAGTCAACTCTCGCCTTGCGGACAAAATCCAGCCTTCCACCTGACGAAAGCAGTATAGAGGTTTGACTGAAAATGACTCCCGCTATTGCGGACTCTTGGTATTATGGACTCCAAACTACGTCCCGAGGATGTTCGCTGTAACAAGAGTTGACTGTATTACATTTTAAAAGTGCATCCAGTCAGCATTCTTGCTTTTCGCATTTTTGCACATTTAGTCGTCAACAACAACATCTTAGCAACGGCTTGACTGACACAGGATTCCCACCGTTGCCCTGCACTGCTATGTCTTCAAAGAAAAGTGCCCACTTTTTATCCACCACACCCCTGATTTTAGCCAAATACTTTATACTGAATCGTCACAGGCATGCATTTGCTTAATACAGTGATCGTGATGGATTCACAACCTGGTTGGATTGTATTCATGAACTTCAGTACTTTTTGTATGGCAGAAGCCACAAATATTCCAACTGTGTTCGTTAAGACCAATAATTATTATTACACTGTACCGTATCTGCCAAAAACGCAGATTACCGCGTACCCTCCCAACGAAAAATAAAGTTCACGGGGGCGTCCTGTGACACGTATACATACATATCCTTTGCATATCCTTTTTTCATCATTGTAAAACTCAGCCGCATTGCCAGATCAAAAGTCAAATTAATTCCATACCCATACCCTACAAGCCAGAGGATACCCTACGTTGCATTTAGATAAACGTTGTGTTACATCCGGTCAGCAGTCTTGCTTCTCGCACTTCCGGTCTGCACGATTATTCAACAACAACTTTTTAGCTTATCGGCCAACGCAATGTGTACGACTCGATTTTAGCCAAATACTCTACTCTGGATTGTTCGCAGGGCATACATTTGCGTAGTACAGTGATCTTGATGCATTTATTTAACTTCCTGGATGGATTGTATCGATGAATGTTGGTGCATCGATGGCAGAAATCACAAATATTCCGGGAAATATTACGACTGTGTTTTTGACCCTGGTCAACTATTCTTTATCAAGTGTATCATCTGTGGTCTGAAAGACAGGAAAGTGGATGTTCGATGGGACAACCTATTAGATCTGACCTTTCTCCTAGAGTCTGTGCTGGATTTTGTCAAGAAAATGGAGCGAGCGAAGGAGAGACCCACGCGATAAAATTATCCTGAAACAATGGTAGGTAGGCTTTGTAAATCAATTTATATTTCACCAAATTCGCGGGCCAAAACATTATCAATTAAATGTAGTTAACAGAAAAGATGATAGGAAATACTTCTGAAGCTGAATCTTTTTCTTTAAAGCCTTTTTGGGCGAAATAGTGGAGCCTCAAAATGGCCAATTTTGCATTTTTTTACAATTTGCCTCAGATGTCTTCAGCACCCACGGCCAAAATATAATTTTCCCCAAAATATTTTATAATATTTAGAAACTTCAATATCCATGTAAGCTCTGCTGCTAATTTGGTTTCTGGGAAAAGAGTACTTTTGGAGAAATTGCGGATATGGTTATGCTTGTTTTTCATGCTTGTCAAAATGGCTGACGGGCAACATGGTAGATCGACCATTTTTTCCTAGTCCATAAAAATCAAAATATTTTTATAGCGATTTTTATAAAGCTGAAGAATGGCTCTACACTCTGGTGGAATTTCATTTGAATTGGTTCACATGCACGCGAGAACCAGACTTGTTTATTTTTACTTTTCGAGAGTGAATTTTTTTCTCAAAACATGGTCTTGAGGCTGGTGTGATCAATTGCGGTTACCATGGCAACAATACATCTGCCGACCCAAATATGGCTGTTTTTGTTCATACCCCCAGGTAACCTACCTCCACACAAAAAATGAAGGGGGGTTGAAAATTTTCATTTCCAACTTTGCTTCACTTTCTCAGAGAACTACTCTTAAAAATCCAAGATGGCGGACATTTTTAAAGTATGACGTTATTTTGGCGTGATATGATATCATAATTTGCAACCTCGTTCCAGGGTCTATCTTGAAAGCGGAGTAGACCCTGGGAACGAGGTTGCATAATTTGTTATGTTTCTCCTGGATGGCTCGGATTTAACCATAAAACACTCGGATTAAACCTGGATATAACTCAACGGTTTTAATGGCAGACATCGTGCTTTCTACAAGGAACCCTACTACGCATGGGCTAATGGGTAATACCGTAAGACACTACAATTCTTCCCATTTTTGAATACATACTGAACTGAGAAAACTAAACTTGAATGGTTCTTTTACATACGGCTTGACTGATAACTTGATATAGAAAACTTCAACTGTCTCTGCAGTGTTCTTAATCACTGGCTGCATACTAGTTTGTCCTAAAAGTTCATCATCTTCATCAGCAGGGAGTGGTGCTTCAAATTCAGTGGAGCTTCCTGGATCAGTAACAAACACTGGTAGCTGGCTCTCAGGGAAACTATTCCGCTCGAGGAATTTCTTCACATGTGTAGAATTTCTCCTGTACTGAACGCCATCAGGTGATTCGACAATAAAGCTGTTACCGGTCTTATCCAGCGCACGGAAAGGTTCTGGCCTAAGAGTCGGAGTCAACTTGTTTTGTCGTTCCTGTTTTTAGTAGCACCGTATCCCCCCTTCTTTCACATCGCTTTCACGAGCACAACGTTTCTCATCAGCATACAGCTTTCCCTTCTCTTTCGCTTCACTATCTCTATCACGCACTTCTTGGTCATCTACTGGAAATTCTTCAATCCCAGGTATGTGATCTCTTCGATCCGTGTTCCTCGCAGTACTAGTTTTCCAATAATGGAAAGTTCATTCCTAACTAGCATGCGCAGGTACCGTTTGTTCTGCACTATTTGCCACTGTCCCTTTTGAATGCATTCTCTTACACTGGACAATTCTTCGTCTGCCTCTGAGGCGCGCTCAATCTCTCGTGTAGACGGTGTTGAATTTTCTGCAGAATTTTCTGCGGTGTTGAATTTTCTGCGACAAATCTCACATACTCTTCGGTTTCTGAACAAAGGTCTGCACTTGGTTTGCTCCTTGTAAGGCGAGACAAGGAGTCTGCAATGTTTTCCTTTCCAGGAATATACTTCACAGTAAAACGGTGAGGCTGGAGCCTAAACACCCAACGACTAACTCTTGCACTTGGTTGCGACTTCTTTGAGTAGATAAACTCCAGGGGCTTGTGGTCTGTTAAAATTTCAAAGTCTATCCCATAAAGGTACATGTGTAGTCGCTAACATGCCCACACGATCCCCAGAGCATCCTTTTCTGTCTGCTATAGCGCCTCTCGACGTCTGTAAGACTTCGGCTGGCATAACAAATCACTCGCTCCTCACCTTTCTGCACTTGTTTTAAAACGGCACCAAGGCCTACTGGACTTGCATCGGTCAGTGACACGGGTTTTCGCACCGCTGTCAAAGTAACCCAATGTTTTGGTATTAGCTAATCTCTTCTTTAGGTCACCGAATGCTGCTTCCTGCTCTTTACCCCAGGAGAATTGCACATTATTCCTTGTGAGCTTTCTGAGGGGCTCCGACACTGTTGCAAGATCAGGGATAAATATCGCACAGAAGTTCACAAGGCCTTTCTGCATCGGTCTGATACCACGCGCTGAAAATAAGTGACCCTCGAACTCCAATTCCGACATGTGGAATTTACACTTTTCTTTGTTCAGCGTTAGGCCCTTTTCCTGGATTTTCTCCAAAGCCTTTTAGAGTCGCTTGTCGTGTTCTTCCATTGTTTGCCAGTGTACAATGATATCATCATGTATGTTTCTCACACCGTTACAGCCTTCTAAAACTTGCTGGACCACTCGCTGGCACATTTCAGGTGCACAACTGACTCCAAACATAAGCCTCTTATAGCTGAAAATTCCTTTGTGGGTGGCAAAAGTAGTGATTGGCCTAGACTTCTAGCTCAATTCAACTTGATGAAACGCCCACTTTATGTCGAGTTTGCTGAAAACGGTGCTCCGGTTTAGGTCATGAAGGATTTCATAAACCGTAGGAATAGGGTGACTTTCCCTTTCAATAGCACTGTTCGCCTGTCTCATGTCAACACAAAGGCGTAGGTCACCATTCGGTTTAGGCACAACGACTATAGGTGAAATCCAGGGTGTCGGTCCCTCTGCTTTCTCGATTACATCTAAATCTACAAGTTCATCAAGTTTCTGTTCCAACTTGTCTCTTAAACTGAAGGGTACGCGACGCAGAGGTTGAGCTACAGGTTTAACATCCTGATATATGGGAATGTCTGGCTGAAAATCCTTCAACTTTCCCAGTCCCTCAAAACGTGATTTGTACTTAAGAAATATGTCCTCCTGCTTCACTGAAGCATTAACACCAACTTCTTCATTGAGCTTCAGGACATTAAGCTGTGTAGCTGTCTCTCGTCCTAACAATGCTCGGCCTTTGCCTTGTTTTTTAAATGTATGACGTCATTTTGGAGTATATGACGTCATAATTGACACGTGACTGCTACTAAAATAAACATTTTCGGATGCTTTACACACCATGTAAGTTTCATTTTCATAGCGTCAATCACTTTTCGAGATACATAGGGGGCACTTTCTGCCCCCCCACCCAGGTTCACGAACGAAAAAAAAGCCTAGGCAGAATAGGGTTAATCAAATACAGAGCTTTTCTGATATTATTTTGAAAACGTTTTGAGATAGCGGTTTTTGAAGTATATATTAAACGTCAATTTACCCCGATTTGGCGCCATAATTGACAAGGGATAAGCTCTTTTAAAAGTAACATTTTATTTAATGATTTACATAAAATACAAGTTTCATTACCGTAGCCTAAATTGATTTTTTAGAGATACATGCAAAGCAGAGAGGGGGATCCCGGAACATTCTGCCCTTCCCCAGTCATACATGTACGAAAGGCCGTGAGGTTACATTTGCGAAAAAAAAAATGTGCGAATGCCAGGCGTAGCAACAACACACTCAGACTACACCTCAGTATACCTTAGCCGGGGTATTTCTAATTAACAAAAAGATTCCATAAAGCTGTCCGTCCGTTTGCACACATGTCATAAAAACGTGACAATAACAGCTGAGAGGATGCGCCACGAGACGTTAGTTGAGTGGCACGACTGTTGTTTTTCTATCCTACACAATGCAAATAAATTAATCAATGCCAATTTGTAGAATATCTAAAGCAATTAGTGAAAAACTCATTTCATAAGACGGAAAGATCCATCTGCTCAGCTGTTATCAGATTGTTGTGTTTTAATGGCCACTCATTTACATGTATGATGTACCGATAATTCGAAAGCCAGTTTTGTGTACGTAAATATTTACCAGAGTTCTAATGTCAAGTTTGCTTACTTTTAGAATGTGGACCTAATTGTTCTCATCAATGGGAATCAAATTCTGGGAATACTATTTCTTGCCAGAATGTGTCATCAGTCGTGGATATAATGAATTGCGTTCCTGTGCTAACTGAAACGATGTAAGACTATAAAATAATACAACATATTTGGCCTGCCGCACGCAAGGCTATATCATGTATGGCTGTATCATAAAAAGTGGCATCTAATCTCGTAATTTAATCTACGAAAATTTTAGTTTATTTCTCCACTTATTATGTAGCCGCTAAAACGAACCAAGCGACCGCTACGTTATCGAACAATTTATTGACTTGAGAAGATCACCGTAAGTTTCTCGTTCGACTGTATAGGACTGATTCAAATAACAGGCCTATCCCAGAACGACTGTTAAACGGTCGACTGCATAGGAGAAACAGGCGTATCTCAGAATGACGGTTACAATGTCCTCTGTATAGAAGAAACAGGTCTATCAAAGAATGACGGTTACACAGTCGTCTGTATAGGAGAAACGGGCCTATCCCAGAACGACGGTTACACGATTACCTGTATAGGAGAAACAGGCCTATCCGAGAACGACGGTTACACAGTCAAGTGTAAACAAGAAACAGGCCTATCCCAGAACGACGGTCACACAGCCGTCTGTAGTAGGAGAAACAGGCCTATCCCAGAATGACGGTTACACAGTCGTCTGTATAGGAGAAACAGGCCTATCCAAGAACGACGGTTTCACAGTCAACTGTATAGAAGAAACAGGCCTATCCCAGAACGACGGTCACACAGTCGTCGGTAGTAGGAGAAACAGGACTATCCCAGAACGACGGTTACACAGTCGTCTGTATAGGAGAAACAGGCCTATCCAAGAACGACGGTTTCACAGTCAACAGTATAGAAGAAACAGGCCTATCCCAGAACGGCGGTTGCACAGTCAACTGTATAGAAGAAACAGGCCTATCCCAGAACCACGGTTACACAGTCGTCTGTATAGAAGAACCAGGAATATCCCAGAACGACGGTTAAACAGTCGTCTGTGTAGGAGAAACAGGCCTATCCAAGAACGACGGTTTCACAGTCAACAGTATAGAAGAAACAGGCCTATCCCAGAACGGCGGTTGCACAGTCAACTGTATAGAAGAAACAGGCCTATCCCAGAACGACGGTTACACAGTCGTCTGTATAGGAGAAACAGGCCTATCCAAGAACGACGGTTTCACAGTCAACTGTAAACAAGAAACAGGCCTATCCCAGAACGACGGTCACACAGCCGTCTGTAGTAGGAGAAACAGGCCTATCCCAGAACGACGGTTACACAGTCGTCTGTATAGGAGAAACAGGCCTATCCAAGAACGACGGTTTCACAGTCAACTGTATAGAAGAAACAGGCCTATCCCAGAACGACGGTCACACAGTCATCTGTAGTAGGAGAAACAGCCCTATCCCAGAACGACGGTTACACAGTCGTCTGTATAGGAGAAACAGGCCTATCCAAGAACGACGGTTTCACAGTCAACTGTATAGAAGAAACAGGCCTATCCCAGAACGGCGGTTGCACAGTCAACTGTATAGAAGAAACAGGCCTATCCCAGAACCACGGTTACACAGTCGTCTGTATAGAAGAACCAGGAATATCCCAGAACGACGGTTAAACAGTCGTCTGTATAGGAGAAACAGGCCTATCCAAGAACGACGGTTTCACAGTCAACTGTATAGAAGAAACAGGCCTATCCCAGAACGGCGGTTGCACAGTCAACTGTATAGAAGAAACAGGCCTATCCCAGAACGACGGTTACACAGTCGTCTGTATAGGAGAAACAGGCCTATCCAAGAACGACGGTTTCACAATCAACTGTATAGAAGAAACAGGCCTATCCAGAACGGCGGTTGCACAGTCAACTGTATAGAAGAAACAGGCCTATCCCAGAACCACGGTTACACAGTCGTCTGTATAGAAGAACCAGGAATATCCCAGAACGACGGTTAAACAGTCGTCTGTATAGGAGAAACAGGCCTATCCCAGAACGACGGTTACACAGTCGTCTGTATAGGAGAAACAGGCCCATCCAAGAACGACGGTTTCACAGTCAACTGTATAGAAGAAACAGGCCTATCCCAGAAGGACGGTTACACAGTCGTCTGTATAGGAGAAACAGGCCTATCCAAGAACGACGGTTTCACAGTCAACTGTATAGAAGAAACAGCCCTATCCCAGAACAACGGTCACACAGTCGTCTGTAGTAGGAGAAACAGGCCTATCCCAGAACGACGGTTACACAGTCGTCTGTATAGGAGAAACAGGCCCATCCAAGAACGACGGTTTCACAGTCAACTGTATAGAAGAAACAGGCCTATCCCAGAACGGCGGCTGCACAGTCAACTGTATAGAAGAAACAGGCCTATCCCAGAACCACGGTTACACAGTCGTCTGTATAGAAGAACCAGGAATATCCCAGAACGACGGTTAAACAGTCGTCTGTATAGGAGAAACAGGCCTATCCCAGAACGACGGTTACACAGTCGTCTGTATAGGAGAAACAGGCCCATCCAAGAACGACGGTTTCACAGTCAACTGTATAGATGAAACTGACAGGCCTATCCCAGAACGGCGGTTGCACAGTCAACTGTATAGAAGAAACAGGCCTATCCCAGAACCACGGTTACACAGTCGTCTGTATAGAAGAACCAGGAATATCCCAGCACGACGGTTAAACAGTCGTCTGTATAGGAGAAACAGGCCTATCCAAGAACGACGGTTTCACAGTCAACTGTATAGAAGAAACAGCCCTATCCCAGAACAACGGTCACACAGTCGTCTGTAGTAGGAGAAACAGGCCTATCCCAGAACGACGGTTACACAGTCGTCTGTATAGGAGAAACAGGCCCATCCAAGAACGACGGTTTCACAGTCAACTGTATAGAAGAAACAGGCCTATCCCAGAACGGCGGCTGCACAGTCAACTGTATAGAAGAAACAGGCCTATCCCAGAACCACGGTTACACAGTCGTCTGTATAGAAGAACCAGGAATATCCCAGAACGACGGTTAAACAGTCGTCTGTATAGGAGAAACAGGCCTATCCAAGAACGACGGTTTCACAGTCAACTGTATAGAAGAAACAGACCTATCCCAGAACGGCGGTTGCACAGTCAACTGTATAGAAGAAACAGGCCTATCCCAGAACGACGGTTAAACAGTCGTCTGTATAGGAGAAACAGGCCTATCAAAGAACGACGGTTTCACAGTCAACTGTATAGAAGAAACAGGCCTATCCCAGAACGGCGGTTGCACAGTCAACTGTATAGAAGAAACAGGCCTATCCCAGCACGACGGTTACACAGTCGTCTGTATAGGAGAAACAGGCCTATCCAAGAACGACGGTTTCACAGTCAACTGTATAGAAGAAACAGGCCTATCCCAGAACGGCGGTTGCACAGTCAACTGTATAGATGAAACAGGCCTATCCCAGAACCACGGTTACACAGTCGTCTGTATAGAAGAACCAGGAATATCCCAGAACGACGGTTAAACATTCGTCTGTATAGGAGAAACAGGCCTATCCGAGAACGACGGTTACACAGTCAACTGTAAACAAGAAACAGGCCTATCCCAGAACGACGGTCACACAGCCGTCTGTAGTAGGAGAAACAGGCCTATCCCAGAACGACGGTTACACAGTCGTCTGTATAGGAGAAACAGGCCTATCCAAGAACGACGGTTTCACAGTCAACTGTATAGAAGAAACAGGCCTATCCCAGAACGACGGTCACACAGTCGTCTGTAGTAGGAGAAACAGCCCTATCCCAGAACGACGGTTACACAGTCGTCTGTATAGGAGAAACAGGCCTATCCAAGAACGACGGTTTCACAGTCAACTGTATAGAAGAAACAGACCTATCCCAGAACGGCGGTTGCACAGTCAACTGTATAGAAGAAACAGGCCTATCCCAGAACCACGGTTACACAGTCGTCTGTATAGAAGAACCAGGAATATCCCAGAACGACGGTTAAACAGTCGTCTGTATAGGAGAAACAGGCCTATCCAAGAACGACGGTTTCACAGTCAACTGTATAGAAGAAACAGGCCTATCCCAGAACGACGGTTACACAGTCGTCTGTATAGGAGAAACAGGCCTATCCAAGAACGACGGTTTCACAGTCAACTGTATAGAAGAAACAGGCCTATCCCAGAACGGCGGTTGCACAGTCAACTGTATAGAAGAAACAGGCCTATCCCAGAACCACGGTTACACAGTCGTCTGTATAGAAGAACCAGGAATATCCCAGAACGACGGTTAAACAGTCGTCTGTATAGGAGAAACAGGCCTATCCCAGAACGACGGTTACACAGTCGTCTGTATAGGAGAAACAGGCCCATCCAAGAACGACGGTTTCACAGTCAACTGTATAGAAGAAACAGGCCTATCCAAGAACGACTGTTTCACAGTCAACTGTATAGAAGAAACAGGCCTATCCGAGAACGACGGTTACACAGTCAACTGTAAACAAGAAACAGGCCTATCCCAGAACGACGGTCACACAGCCGTCTGTAGTAGGAGAAACAGGCCTATCCCAGAACGACGGTTACACAGTCGTCTGTATAGGAGAAACAGGCCTATCCAAGAACGACGGTTTCACAGTCAACTGTATAGAAGAAACAGCCCTATCCCAGAACAACGGTCACACAGTCGTCTGTAGTAGGAGAAACAGGCCTATCCCAGAACGACGGTTACACAGTCGTCTGTATAGGAGAAACAGGCCCATCCAAGAACGACGGTTTCACAGTCAACTGTATAGAAGAAACAGGCCTATCCCAGAACGGCGGCTGCACAGTAAACTGTATAGAAGAAACAGGCCTATCCCAGAACCACGGTTGCACAGTCGTCTGTATAGAAGAACCAGGAATATCCCAGAACGACGGTTAAACAGTCGTCTGTATAGGAGAAACAGGCCTATCCAAGAACGACGGTTTCACAGTCAACTGTATAGAAGAAACAGGCCTATCCCAGAACGGCGGCTGCACAGTCAACTGTATAGAAGAAACAGGCCTATCCCAGAACCACGGTTACACAGTCGTCTGTATAGAAGAACCAGGAATATCCCAGAACGACGGTTAAACAGTCGTCTGTATAGGAGAAACAGGCCTATCCAAGAACGACGGTTTCACAGTCAACTGTATAGAAGAAACAGGCCTATCCCAGAACGACGGTTACACAGTCGTCTGTATAGGAGAAACAGGCCCATCCAAGAACGACGGTTTCACAGTCAACTGTATAGAAGAAACAGGCCTATCCCAGAACGGCGGCTGCACAGTCAACTGTATAGAAGAAACAGGCCTATCCCAGAACCACGGTTACACAGTCGTCTGTATAGAAGAACCAGGAATATCCCAGAACGACGGTTAAACAGTCGTCTGTATAGGAGAAACAGGCCTATCCAAGAACGACGGTTTCACAGTCAACTGTATAGAAGAAACAGGCCTATCCCAGAACGGCGGCTGCACAGTCAACTGTATAGAAGAAACAGGCCTATCCCAGAACCACGGTTACACAGTCGTCTGTATAGAAGAACCAGGAATATCCCAGAACGACGGTTAAACAGTCGTCTGTATAGGAGAAACAGGCCTATCCAAGAACGACGGTTTCACAGTCAACTGTATAGAAGAAACAGGCCTATCCCAGAACGACGGTTACACAGTCGTCTGTATAGGAGAAACAGGCCCATCCAAGAACGACGGTTTCACAGTCAACTGTATAGAAGAAACAGGCCTATCCCAGAACGGCGGCTGCACAGTCAACTGTATAGAAGAAACAGGCCTATCCCAGAACCACGGTTACACAGTCGTCTGTATAGAAGAACCAGGAATATCCCAGAACGACGGTTAAACAGTCGTCTGTATAGGAGAAACAGGCCTATCCAAGAACGACGGTTTCGCAGTCAACTGTATAGAAGAAACAGGCCTATCCCAGAACGACGGTTACACAGTCGTCTGTATAGGAGAAACAGGCCCATCCAAGAACGACGGTTTCACAGTCAACTGTATAGAAGAAACAGGCCTATCCCAGAACGGCGGTAGCACAGTCAACTGTATAGAAGAAACAGGCCTATCCCAGCACGACGGTTACACAGTCGTCTGTATAGGAGAAACAGGCCTATCCAAGAACGACGATTTCACAGTCAACTGTATAGAAGAAACAGGCCTATCCCAGAACGGCGGTTGCACAGTCAACTGTATAGATGAAACAGGCCTATCCCAGAACCACGGTTACACAGTCGTCTGTATAGAAGAACCAGGAATATCCCAGAACGACGGTTAAACATTCGTCTGTATAGGAGAAACAGGCCTATCCCAGAACGACGGTTACACAGTCGTCTGTATAGGAGAAACAGGCCCATCCAAGAACGACGGTTTCACAGTCAACTGTATAGAAGAAACAGGCCTATCCCAGAACGGCGGTTGCACAGTCAACTGTATAGAAGAAACAGGCCTATCCCAGAACGACGGTTACACAGTCGTCTGTATAGAAGAACCAGGAATATCCCAGAACGACGGTTAAACAGTCGTCTGTATAGGAGAAACAGGCCTATCCAAGAACGACGGTTTCACAGTCAACTGTATAGAAGAAACAGGCCTATCCCAAAACGGCGGTTGCACAGTCAACTGTATAGAAGAAACAGGCCTATCCCAGAACGACGGTTACACAGTCGTCTGTATAGGAGAAACAGGCCTATCCAAGAACGACGGTTTCACAGTCAACTGTATAGAAGAAACATGCCTATCGGAGAACGACTGTTACACAGTCAATTGTAAACAAGAAACAGGCCTATCCCAGAACGACGGTTAAACAGTCGTCTGTATAGGAGAAACAGGCCTATCAAAGAACGACGGTTTCACAGTCAACTGTATAGAAGAAACAGGCCTATCCCAGAACGGCGGTAGCACAGTCAACTGTATAGAAGAAACAGGCCTATCCCAGCACGACGGTTACACAGTCGTCTGTATAGGAGAAACAGGCCTATCCAAGAACGACGGTTTCGCAGTCAACTGTATAGAAGAAACAGGCCTATCCCAGAACGACGGTTAAACAGTCGTCTGTATAGGAGAAACAGGCCTATCAAAGAACGACGGTTTCACAGTCAACTGTATAGAAGAAACAGGCCTATCCCAGAACGGCGGTAGCACAGTCAACTGTATAGAAGAAACAGGCCTATCCCAGCACGACGGTTACACAGTCGTCTGTAAAGGAGAAACAGGCCTATCCAAGAACGACGGTTTCACAGTCAACTGTATAGAAGAAACAGGCCTATCCCAGAACGGCGGTTGCACAGTCAACTGTATAGATGAAACAGGCCTATCCCAGAACCACGGTTACACAGTCGTCTGTATAGAAGAACCAGGAATATCCCAGAACGACGGTTAAACATTCGTCTGTATAGGAGAAACAGGCCTATCCCAGAACGACGGTTACACAGTCGTCTGTATAGGAGAAACAGGCCCATCCAAGAACGACGGTTTCACAGTCAACTGTATAGAAGAAACAGGCCTATCCCAGAACGGCGGTTGCACAGTCAACTGTATAGAAGAAACAGGCCTATCCTAGAACGACGGTTACACAGTCGTCTGTATAGAAGAACCAGGAATATCCCAGAACGACGGTTAAACAGTCGTCTGTATAGGAGAAACAGGCCTATCCAAGAACGACGGTTTCACAGTCAACTGTATAGAAGAAACAGGCCTATCCCAAAACGGCGGTTGCACAGTCAACTGTATAGAAGAAACAGGCCTATCCCAGAACGACGGTTACACAGTCGTCTGTATAGGAGAAACAGGCCTATCCAAGAACGACGGTTTCACAGTCAACTGTATAGAAGAAACATGCCTATCCGAGAACGACGGTTACACAGTCAACTGTAAACAAGAAACAGGCCTATCCCAGAACGACGGTCACACAGCCGTCTGTAGTAGGAGAAACAGGCCTATCCCAGAACGACGGTTACACAGTCGTCTGTATAGGAGAAACAGGCCTATCCAAGAACGACGGTTTCACAGTCAACTGTATAGAAGAAACAGGCCTATCCCAGAACAACGGTCACACAGTCGTCTGTAGTAGGAGAAACAGGCCTATCCAGAACGACGGTTACACAGTCGTTTGTATAGGAGAAACAGGCCTATCCAAGAACGACGGTTTCACAGTCAACTGTATAGAAGAAACAGGCCTATCCCAGAACGGCGGTTGCACAGTCAACTGTATAGAAGAAACAGGCCTATCCCAGAACGACGGTTACACAGTCGTCTGTAAAGGAGAAACAGGCCTATCCAAGAACGACGGTTTCACAGTCAACTGTATAGAAGAAACAGGCCTATCCCAGAACGGCGGTTGCACAGTCAACTGTATAGAAGAAACAGGCCTATCCCAGAACCACCGTTACACAGTCGTCTGTATAGAAGAACCAGGAATATCCCAGAACGACGGTTAAACAGTCGTCTGTATAGGAGAAACAGGCCTATCCCAGAACGACGGTTACACAGTCGTCTGTATAGGATAAACAGGCCTATCCCAGAACGACGGTTACACAGTTGTCTTTATAACATAGCTAGCAAATCCACATAGTAAAATTCAGTAGCGCGGGCGTGCATCATAATCCAATGATGCACGCTGGTGGCGCGAGCAAACTTGACCTGTCACTTCGACAGAATATCGCGCCGGTGATTGGTTCTGAAGACTTGGCACTGAGTTGGGTTCCTCACGTATACGCGTCAAAATTCAAAAGGTTTTCTTGGATGAATCGTCGGAAATCTTTCATCTCTTGTCGTTTGCTCAATTAATGGCTGTAATGGTTTGCTTTATTCGCCGATGCAACTTGCTCTATGTAAAAGTTTGCGTAAGGTGAGTACATTAAAATCATTTTTTGTCGTTAAGAGTTTGTTTACCGTTTTCTGAAGTTGTAAAATCACGTAGATGTTTTTTAATAAGCTTTTAAAAGCTTAAATTTCGCTTCAAAATTGGGTTATTTCCCCATTTTTTTGCTGTTTAGTACTTTAGAAAACTTCATTGAGACATAATTGTGGATTGCTTTTCTTCTTATAAGCAATTGACCGGCGAAAAAAGGTTGACTTCCTTCGAAACCAAAATTATTTCGCGTTCAATGTTCGGTGTATAACACTCGCGTATGATCTCAATTTTCCTTTTAATTTGTCCAAAAAATGTTTGAATCGCAATAAAATGTTATAAAACAATTGGCTCATGCTTTTAGCTGTGCATTATCGAGTTATGATGTACTTGGGAAGTTTGGAGAGCACTCAAGAAGCTAGAGTTGCACTCGGCTATCGCCTCGTGCAACTCTTACGCTTCTATCGTGCTCTCCAAACTTCCCGCGTGCATCATAACTCGATAATGCACGCTAAAGCATGAACCAATTGTTAAGTATAGGATAAACATGCCTATCCCAGAACGACGGTTACACGTTCGACTACATAGCAGACTCAAATAACATGCATATCCTAGAAAGATTGTCACACGACAACGAGATACACATAACTAAATATGCAAAACGGAAAAACCTAACTTATATGCATACATACATACATACATACATACATACATACATACTTAACAAGGGTTACTTGTGGGGACCATGTATCGACACCTGCATTATGAGGACACCTACTTCCAGTATAGCTGGCACAAAAAAAGTGGGTGCATTTTAATGTACTCCCAACAAGCAAATATCAAGACCCATTATATCAAACAAATTGTCAACCCTTCACTGTGGGGACTAATACTCAATGTACTTGTGGGGACTGCTTGTGAAGTTCTACATTGTTGGGACCCCAATTTTTTTTTATTTAGCTAAGATCAAATTGTGTGAAAAATGAGTTGAGCTCTTTCGTGTTCTGCCAAAAACAGGTTATCAAGAATCGTTATAATCCCATAAACACTCAATACTATAAACTATTATATAAAATTCGATTTTGAGACGACATTACTGCTTTATAATGACGACTAGTTGGGAGAAAATATATTCCGTATTGGGCGTAGTCGCGAAAAGACGGAACCCAAAACGGAATAGATTTTCTCCCAACGCCGTCATTATAAAGCCGTAATGTCGTCTCTATCGCGATTCAAACAATTTTGGACAAATTAAAAGGAAAATTAAGATCAGTTAATGTTCTGATTGAAATAGAAATTCCCACTATACGCGACGTGTTGTCATGGTGTTGTACACGAGTAGTTGAACGCGAAATTGACGCGAAAGCATTTATCTTTTCGAAGAAAGTCGGACTTTATTCGCCGGTAAATTGGTTATGGAAACAAAAGCAATTCAGAATTATGTCTCATGAAGTTTCAATAAAGTAGCAATAAAATGGGAAAATAATCGAATTTTGCACCGAAAACGTTGACCAAACTTGTTCAAAAACATCTCAATACGTGATTTTATAACTTGGCGCGCGCACACGGTAAACAAACTCTTACAAGAGAGAAATGATTTTTAGTACTCACCCTACGCTATCTTTTAGATTGAGCAAGTTGCACTGGCGAATAAAGCATTCCATAACTGAGCAAATGACAAGATATAAAAGATTGCAGACGACTCATCGAAGAAAACGTTTGAATTTTGGTGCAAACGTGAGGCACCCAACTCAGTTCCCCAGTGCCAATCTCAATACTTCGCTGTGGGGGACAAATACTCAATGTACTTCTGGGGACTTCTAAAAATGTCAAATTGTTGGGACCACGGGTATTTTTAATACCATTTTACATTGCTTAGAGAATTAATAAGCTTTAGAATAAGGCACAATACAATGCAATACAATATAATACGAATAATCATTTGGACATTTTAGTGTGTGGTATCGCTGTACATTTTTACGAGTCTTGCAGTATTTTGGCGAGCCTGAGGGGCGAGTCAAAATACAAAAATTGGACGAAAATACCAATTTTGGACGATAAGAGGGGCGCTTACTCGAGACTTTACGGTAACAGGCCAAGTGAATTTCAATTTTCCTCTTGAAACGCTAATACAAATGGAAACAGTTGTCGTTTATAATTTCACAAGTAACAAAAGGCAAAGTAAATATTTTATAACTTGGTTTAATGTGCTATTTAACCACTAAAGTTCACATTACTGAAATATTACTTTGACTATTTGAATTCAGTTAAAACTAAGGTCTACAATAACGATAAAAATGCCTCTTATTCTACACTTACAGAACCAGAACCAAACTCTTAATATATTTCTTCCTTCACAGAAGGTTGCTCCACTTAGCCGAATGTAACGTACAGGAAACGTGACAAGTTGCGATAAACTCTAGGTGTTTCTATTGCAATGCTTTTGCTTGTGAAATACTTTAACTTTTTGAATTCAGTAAGTTTAATCTCATAGGTATTACGAAGAACTCGGTGACTAACTACATAAGGAGCTGAGTTGAATCTAATCTAAACAAACGTTTAAGTGTCAAAACTAAAGGTTAACAATAACGATAAAAAAATGCTTCTTATTCTACACTTACAGAACCAGAACCACAATAAAGTTGTTTGCTCCACTTAGCCGAATATAACTTACAGGAAACGAAACAAGTTCCGATAAAGGCTAGGTGGTTTTGTCTTGCAATGCTTTTGCTCGTGAAATACTTTGACTATTTGAATCCAGCAACATTAATCTCACGGGGTTTACGAAGAACTCCCGGGAGGGGGGTGGGGGGAACTCCCTTATATGAGCTTTCTTGGTATGTTCGGCGCTATTAAAAGGGTATGGTTTTGCATGTGTTTTGGTCTGAAATAGGGCAAGGTTTGTGCACTTTGGTCTGGAATTTGGTATGTTTTTAGAAGAAGCTCCTTTTTATTATTGTTCATCTCTTGAGAAGTGCGGTTTGATTAGCATTGGGAATTCGAAGCCCCTCTCAATTTTTTGTGCAAACCAAAGCAGTTACTGGATAGCTGCGCTGGTCTGAAATAGGGTACCCTACTTCAGACCTAACCCAAAATTCGATAGGGAAAGACATATTTTGATCAGAAATAGGGTAAGGGTCTCAAGAACCGCGCCGCACATACCCACCAAAATTTTCGGGGAGTACCCCCTCCAGTTGAATCTAATCTGAACAAACGTTTATGTGTCAAAACTAAAGGTTAACAATAACGATAACAATGCCTCTTATTCTACACTTACAGAACCAGAACCAAATTCTTAATATCTTTCTTCCTTCACAGAAGGTTGCTCCACTTAGCCGAATGTAACGTACAGGAAACGTGACAAGTTCCGATAAACTCTAGGGGTCGAATATTTAAACAAGGTTTAGACAGAGTTTAACAAAACCGTGGGCTAACTCGACTTTAAACTGGTCATCCTCAATGTGTTAACGTCATTTATAGTAACCCCTATTTAGAAGGTGTATAACACAGACTAAAACAAGAATTAGCTACTAAGACAGACCTGCTTATAAGAAGATTTAGACTCATGAAATTCTCTTAAACCACGGCCTAACTTAGACTTCGTTTAAATATTCGGCCCTAGGTGTTTTCTATTGCAATGCTTTTGCTTGTGAAATACTTTAACTTTTGAATTCAGTAAGTTTAATCTCATAGGTATTACGAAGAACTCGGTGACTAACTACATAAGGAGCTGAGTTGAATCTAATCTAAACAAACGTTTAAGTGTCAAAACTAAAGGTCTACAATAACGATAAAAAAAATGCTTCTTATTCTACACTTACAGAACCAGAATCAAATTCTTAATAATATATTTCTTCCTTCACAGAAGGTTGCTCCACTTAGCCGAATGTAACGTACAGGAAACGTGACAAGTTGCGATAAACTCTAGCCTAGGGCCAAATATTTAAACGAAGTCTAAGTTAGGCCATGGTTTAAGAGAATTTAATGGGTCTATATCTTCTAATGAGCAGGTTTATCTTAGAAGCTAATTCTGTCTTTAGTCTGTGTTATGCACCTTCTAAACAGGGTTTACTGTAAATCACGTTAAAACATTGAGGTTGGCCAGTTTAAATTCAAGTTAGGCCACGGTTTTGTTAAACCCTGTCTAAACCTTGTTTAAATATTCGGCCCTGGGTGTTTTTTTCTTGCAATGCTTTTGCTCGTGAAAAAAAAAAAATCTTCAAACAATTTTTCACAACTGTACATTCTCTACTGACCAGCACTCCTCAGTCGCTTTTGTTTTATACAGTTCTCACATTCATGTTTCCCTGGTTAAATCTTAATAATAGTAATCATTCTTTCTTTTCAAAATGTTGCTCCAAACGTACAGGAAACGTAAAAAGTTCCGATAAACTTCAGGTGTGTTTTGTTTCTTATAATACTGCTGAACGTGAAAAACAATTCTTCACTCAATTTTTCATAACTGTCCAATTTCTACTGGCCAACACTCCTCACTTTCTTTTTATACAGTTCTCACATTTACGTTTCCCTATTATTATTATTTCCTTCTCAAAAGGTGGCTCAACTTAGCCTAATGTAACGTAAGGAAACGTAGCAAATTCCAATAACCTCTAGGTATTTTTTCCTTGCAATGCTTTTGTTCGTGAAAAAATATTCTTCACACATATTTTCACAACTGGCCAATCTCTTTAGAGTTTATCTAGGTGTTTTTTTCTTGCAATGTTTTTGCACGTGAAAGGACGTTCCTCACACAATCTTTCACAACCTTCCAATCTCTATTGGCCAGCAGTCCTCCACTTTGTTTTATGCAGTTTTCACATTCACGTTTTCCTGGTACAATCTTCCTTTTAACGAACTCTCCAAGGTACTTGAAAACTGCGTCTTTCTCTTCCTTCGTCCAGGCAATGTGAGACTTTTTCTTTCTTAGGGTAGCAGTAGGACCTGAGTATATGTACACAGTCATATCAATGCTAACACTAACTGTGGCAATAAAAAAGGATGATACAATTGTGGACACTATACTAAAATTACTAAAATTAATTTAACTAAAATATATGTACAATAAAAGGTAAAAGGTAAGAATTCTATATAAATATAGTCAATAAACAAATACGTGAATGAACAATAATAAAATAAAAATTATGCAGTACAGAGGTTGCAGCAGTAAGTGTTATTTTTGAACAACTGACTGTTTATGTCCATTTTTCGAATCGCTTTTTGAAAGTGTTGACACATGGCAAGTTTTTTATTTCAGTGCTTAGTTTTGACCATAAAACTGGTCCAAAGTAGCGCAGTGAATGTTTGTGCTAGGGGTTTTTTGCCCTAGGGAGAAGAGACGTAGCTGTTAAAAACTGTCAAACTAACATGGTCAAAGGAAATGAGAATTCTTCGTCAAACAACAAAATGCATACATGTATATACAGCAATGTTAGCTACGTACCACTGTTCTCTGTTGCTTTAGCCTGTTTAGTCTTTTTAGTCTTAGCTGTTAAAAGAAAATAAAGAAAATAATCCTATTAACTCAGTTAAGCCAGCTGGTAGAGGGCAACATGCAGAGCGTGAGGTCGCGAGTTCAAATCTCGGCTGAACCACCAAACAGGGTCTTAAAATAACTTAAAGTAAACATTTAAGCGTGTGACAAGAAATGTTAACTAACATACCATTTGATGCTGATGCTGATGCTGATGTTTTTGATACTGATGTTTCATTTGATTTGCTTGAGGTGCTTGGTCTCTCCTGTTAGAAGAGCGGAAAATATTGTAAAAGCAGCAACAACACTAAACAATTCTTTAAAGATGAAGTAACCAGAGTAACAAGAGATCACTAGTGTTGGAATAGACCTCTCTCTATTCCAACAACAATTTATCAAACTTCCACTCAGTGTCTTCAATACAGTTCTTGTCTGCAACTGTTTTCGGTTTGTTGCTTGTTCTTCACTATAGCTCAACTTACAACAACTGACAACTGATCACTGCTCACGTTGCTTTTATCTGGACCAGCCTGGAAACTGTCAAAGTTCCATCAAAGTCAACTCATCACATAGATGATGCTTACGTAATCTCATGCGCAGACCACTTTACGGACGAGTGCGCCTGCGCAGAAGACTGTTTTGCATATTTTCCTTCGACCAGGCTATTGTTGACGAAATCTTCTTTTCAAGCAATTTTTACTAATTTTCCCTAAGTATTTGGCCCAAACAAAACAACGTGGGAAATATAAAAATTACAAGGTACATTTCCACAGAAAAACATTTAGCTTTTTCAGTGCAACTTAGTCAAGACTACAGACCAACAAGAAGCGAGGGTAAACAGGTAAAACCTACAAGAAGGGCCGGAGGTCAAGTACCACCTTAATCCATGAATTAACTCTAGGTGCTCATTTAGTATTCAGAGTACATCGCAAGGAGTTACTTAGAAAAGTTCACACTTTGTTACTAACACCTATTCAAACTATGGAACAATTAACCTTTAAATTATTTTCGAAGTATAGAATCGGTATGGTTCCAGTATGAGTCGTAAAAAGGTATCTAAAACGAACTATTTAAATTCTGTTTTGAAAGAAAGTAACGAAAAACGAGTTCTAGGTCAACAAGGTCAGAAACTATAAATAATCACTATTCTAATAATTAAACATATTTGGAAAACAAAACAAACAAGTCTTATGAGAAAGTTGATCACCTAGAAAAAAAGATAGATATTAAAAGAACATCTGCTTCGCACTGAAACCATACCAGTCGAGAATACATGTATGTATCTTGTTCACCATTAAATACGAACTTAAATAGAATTCTAAAAACCCTGATTTACAACACTGTATTAGAATCTTGTACTATCTACACTGTACGCGAATCACAAAATGTACAAAAATCAAAATACAGAAATAAACATTAAATCCCTAGATTTACTGGTAAAAATAACCCTCATAACACCATTTTCAAATATTCATATCAATTGGCACGCGTTTTCTGAATTTAATAAAAATTTTGTTCTTTAAACACTAGATATAAAGTTTCTTAAAAACAATTGCTCAGCATAACTCTAGCGGGAGAACAGAGAGAAAGAGGGACTGCTCGTAGTATAGAATGTAAAAAGAAAATATGCAACAGGCAAGTGCCTTGAACTGAGTTTAATTTCTTAAACGGCAATTACATGTAAAATCAACACTCAAAAACGTGAAACAGAATTTTTTATCAACTTACCATTCCCTTTTGTCGTTGATTCCTGACGTTGACACTCGGACTCGGTAGCTCAGTATCACTATCACTTCCACTATCGTCTTCTGTTCCAGACTCCCCGTCATCTTAAAAAGGGAACAACGATAACAATAACAGGATAAGTTGCTAGTGGTGGAACAGGCAAGAATGACTCAAAAAGCATAATACAGTGTAATGCATTACGATGCTTACTAAAGAAGCAAAGCTTAACTACAGCTACTGCACTAAAAATAATTCACTTGCTTGTCTTTATCCCTTTCATAGCACGTATCGTGAAGTGCTTCCATCATCATTCGAGATGAGAATTATATACGACTTTTACACGCCCACTAAAATTGCGTATAATTTACTCTTTTCTGAAGTATTTCTTTAAAGGGACCCTCCAACTCTCAGTTAACACATTTGTAGTAGGTTTTGTTTTGAGTCTGCGAGCGTCAATTTCGTGCCCTTAATCAGATCAATTATTCAGTGAGGACATCGAGCGGAATTTTCAATTGATCAGATTGCTTCCTAATAATTTGAAAAGAATAAAACCATTTGTTTGTTTTCTTCCAGTTCCCTACTGGTATTTCGATCACCTTAAACGTACCCGCAACTGGACCAATGTCTGTGTTCAGGTCAATTTCATCAAGGGATTTCCCGGCCCACTGTGTGGTTTTTCCCTCGTCAACTGTAGTAAGGATTTTGCCAACCTTCGCTAGCTCAATGGTGGATTCATGTAATCGATAATACTCCCTGTGAACTTGGATATCGTGGCCAAGATGGCGAGCTAGCCAATCTAGCTCGTTTTCTTGAAGGTCTAGAATTTGGGATACCGTAGCTACGTACTTTCGAAGCCTGGTACTTGTCACAGCTTCTGGTTTTTCCAACTGCAAATCTTCATTTGTGGCGACCTTTTTCATACATTCCCAAGGTCTAAGATGACCTAAGGAACCGTTCCCAGTTGCTGCAAATAGGTAGGGGTTGTCTGGATTAACACCTACTTCACTTCGCTTTTCCACCAAGACATCGATCGCTTTCTTGACGTCCTTTGTTAAGAGTATAGGCACCTTGCGACCTCTTTTTCCCTTAATTTCTACCATATCCAGTCTGGAAAAAATTGTAGGATAGAAAAAACAATAAAATCAGTAATCAACTAACCGATTCAGTTCATATTTGGCACGATTATAGTCCATGGCCGACTCTACATTTTGATTACCACTAAGTACTGCCATGGTCACGTGACTCCCTTCAATGTGATTGACAGCTGTCAAATGTGGTCTTTTCCTAAAAACTGCTGACTCAGCGAAAAATCGTGCAGTTTCAAACATGCGATCGATATAACTCGTCAAATAACAATGTCCTGCTAAGTTTAGAGATTGCAGACCTTCTGGTGCCATAGTTACGGGAGGCTGAAAAGTCGATTTGGCGGCCATCTTGGATTGAAAGTGAAAGCGTCTAACTATTAGTCCAGTCATTATGTGATTAGACCTTGAACAAATTGCAACAGAAACTATTTTTGCGCCAAAAAACTTGAAATATGACCCTAAACAACATATCAAAAATGTAGAAAAATGTACGTGGGGAAAATGACAAATTTGCTACTTTGCTAAAAAAAAGCTAATTTGCATAAATTCAAAATGTTTTCTGCAAAAATATGCTGCTAGAATAAATTGCAATAGAAACTAATTTTGCGCCAACGGACTTATAATATGAACCTAAACCACATATCAAAAATGTAGAAAAATGTACGTGGGGGAAAACGACAAATTTGGCGTTTGCTAAAAACCTAATTTGCATAAATCCAAAATGGCGGCTTTTTCTGTTTTCTGCGAACATGTGCTGCTTAGAAAATGTTTTGTGGGGTATAAATGTCTAAATAGTTACTTAAGCACATTAAACACTCCAACACAACAATACAGACAGAACATGCAACAAAGATGTAACTTGTCACGCAACTGTCACGCCGTACCCTGCACTTGTGGCTTACTGTATTTTTCACGCAATTTCAGGAAGTGTCTCAAGAAGTATTAACGAGCGTTGCAATTTTGTCTAACACACATGTAACTATGGGCATAAAAATAATATTAGTATGTCTTTCGCTTGACATAAAACGCAGCATAAGCATACTAATAATCAATGATATCGATGAGTAATCGATCGGCCACTAATTTTTTGTTTCGACTCATGATTATCGGTGATACTCAATGACTAATCAGTTGATTACTCATTGATTACCTATCGATTACACTGATCATTGATTTGTTACGTCTGGAATAATTTATTACAGTACCTCTTGAATAACTGCTGTTCCATGTCACTGAGAGATGCAACGACGTCTTGATTTGTGCTTTTGTGCCAATCAGGGCGACTGGTGTAGGTTTCCACACGAAGTCTTGCTGTCTCTCCCCCTCTCCGTTTGTTGAAGAGTATCAGTCTGTTAAGCACCAATTCACTTAACTCTCGCCAGGTGCGTAGGGCTGGTCTGCTTGTAGCTTGCAACTGTGAAGTGAGTGAAATGATCTTGGCGGTAATGTACTCCTTTAACTTCTGAAGGTCACTTGTGATGGGGAGAAGATCTGGTTGATTATGCCTCCTATCATTCAGTGTTGTCAAAGAATGATGGCTGATACGGTAATTCCACTCAGCTTCCATGAGTTTCTCAAAGTGCTCAACATCTTCAAGGAGACCTTTATCTTTCTCACGGAGTGCTTTTCCACGAACAATTCCGACGCATTTCTTCAACGAGTGGCCAACATGCAATGCTAAAGATGGTGTACCAACCTGTTTTTCACCCATCTTTACATCAAACTTCGAAATGTCCATGACACATTGCACAACAACGTCAAACTTGTCAGGACGAAGGAACTGTGACAGCTGGGCATTTTCATTGTGTTCTGCCTCTCTCAAAGATATTAGCAGACGTGCAACGTTTCGCATATTTTGCGAAATGTCATGAGATCTCCTAGTTCCTAACTTTTCTACCATCATGGCGCCAAAAGCAGATATAATGGAATCGTTTCGAGCGACAAGAGTTATATGGTCTGACCTCATGGAAGCCACAACTTCTTGGAAGGGTGAGCTCTTCCCGGGGCATATTGATGGTAAAACTAATAATTTGCTCTTGGCCTGAAGTTTTTGGCATTTCATGTAATCACCATCCTCCTCATCAGTCTTATCATCCTTGTCACCGCTCTTGAAGGTGCAGGCTTTATTATGCCTCCAAAGATCGTTTCTCTTTACAAAGCCCAGGCAGTGAGTGCAAGGCAGATAGTCATCTTGAGAACAGTCCTCATCTTCTCCTGGTCTTCTCATGACAATGAGCTCTCCACTTTTACATTCCAATACACGCAAGTTATGATGAAAATTGCCTCGCAGTCGCAAACTTTTCAAGGGCTTTCCTACGATCTTTTGAGCCTCGTGGATAAGCAAATGCTTCAGCTACCTCTGCCTCGTGTTCATGGTGATGTTCATAATGCCGAGCAATTTTTGCACATAACTTGTCACAATAAAAGCAGGAATGCCTTTTGTCATATATCCTAGCATTGTATTTACCCTTCTTTGAGCAGGAAATAACAACTGCAAAACAATGAAATTAAGTACGCTAAGAATAGAAACACACCAAAGTATGCTATGATTTGGGTTGAGATTCTCATTTACAATACAGCTTTGCCTTATTACAAATATCTCCATCCAAGGCACAGTATACTTCGATTACACATTCGTTAATAAGATAATTTCTTCACTTATTATTCAAAGTCATTCACAAATAAAATGGAAAATTTCTGACAATCTCGCATGCAGCATATCTATTTAAACAGGTTGAAAACTTATATTCTTGAGGATTTTCCGAACCAAGAAGAAAATAACACTTTTCACAAGCGCTTTTCTTTTAATAAAGCTGGGTTTTAACACCTTTATCTACTTTGAAATCACATACGTAAACCACTCTCGTTATGGTCTCTCTAGTGTCGAGAAGCCTGGCTCAGTTAATATATTGTAAGAATCTATACTTATTTAATACTTATTTTTAACCTATTCACATTATATCTAAATTTTGAACTACTTATTTATTTATTTATCTAGTTTGTAAGTATTTTATAGTTCTGTTATAGTGTCCCCAATTAGCTTTTTAGCTAAATACCCCGACACTCAAAAATATTTATGTATGTATGTACTCCGAGAGTGCAAATTAGAATAAATAAACAATTAAAATAAACTTTTCAGAACCTAACAAGCAATAAGGCAATCACAGCCTTACCTTCTTCGTCTTCTTTTGTTTCAACCTCCAACTTTACACTTGCACCATCGTCTTGCTCCCTTTTACTCTCCTTCTTTAATATGACGGCCTTTGTTCTTTTCCAAGAGTTTTTCTTCGTGGTTACATGGAGACCTTTACACTCATCACTGCGACCATCATGGGGTCGTTCCTTGCAACAGCTATAAATTGGAACAAATGGGAACAACTTGTGTAAAAGTTTTAGACCTGGTGATAACCTCCGGCAGGTGTGCGCTAGTTTGGCTCAAGTACAGACTTTACATTAACTTATTTATTATCCAAAGTCAATTTTAACATGTGACTTGTGACATGTATAAAGAATTTTTGTAAATCTCACATGTAGCTGTATTGATGATTTTGGCCATTTAAATTTAAAAAGATTGAAACTTATATTTCTGAAATGAGCAGTGCCTGTATCTAAAGAGCGGCTTTTTTACTGAGCATTGAGGCAATTCTTGCTTTCCTTGGTTTTGCTTTTTTCTGTGCTCAATAATTGGTTACAAGAACTAACACCATTTTCTGAACCAATAAGAAGTAATACCAAAACCAATGAATCGGACATTTTTCACATGCGTGGCTCTGAATATAACACTGGTTTAACACTTATATCTACTTTAAAATCACGTAAACGGCTCTCAATTAGGTCCATCTGGCATCGACAAGCCTTACTACCGTATTTACTCGAAAAAGCGCCGCGGCGCTTATTAAATTTTTTGACTCTTTGATGCGGCGCTTATTCGAGGGCGGCGCTTAATCGGGGGCGGCACTTATTTAAAACTTCTAAAAAAACATTTGCGAAAAAAACATAGCTAACCTTTTTGTTTGTAAAAACGACAGCAAAAACGTAGTAAAAGTTAGTTTCAAGTGTCTATATTACTGTCTCCTACGCGACCGGAATCAATGAGCTCCATCTGGGTCGGTTGGTTTAAAATGAACCATATCGTTTGTACATTTTAACGTTGACACTCTTCGAATAAGCGCCGCTCTAGAACTCAAGTTCCGAATAAGCGCCACGTTGTTGTTGAGGGGTGCGGCGCTTATTCGAGGGCGACGCTTATTAATATTTTTGCTCTCAGGTTGCGGCGCTTATTCGGGGGCGGCGCTAATTCGAGGGCGGCGCTCTTTCGAGTAAATACGGTAATGGATTTTGGCTCAGTTAACGTAATGACTCAAGTAAAAATTAGAATAAATAAACTAACAAGCAATAAGGCAATCACCAGCTTTACCTTCATCTTCTTTTGTTTCAACCTCTAGCTCTGTACTTTTAATCTTTTCTCTCCTGCTAGAGTCACAATTTGCCCCAACACTTGCACTATCATCTTCCTCCCCTTCACTGTCTGTTTCTAATATGACGGCCTTTGTTTTTTTCCTGGAGTTTTTCTTCATGGTTACATGTGGATCTTTATACTCTTCATCACTGCGACTATCACGGGTCGTTTCCTTGAAAAAACTATAAATTGGAACAAATGGGCACAACTTGTGTAAAAGTTTTAGAACCTCACCAAATACAGGTCACAAAAAAGGTTATTGTTTGACACCAGTTTTTACCTGGTGAATGTGGCTCTTTGTAGTTCTCCTCAGAGCTATCTAAAACGAACTCTATATCACTTGATGGTTCAACAGGTTCTTCCTGAAAAATTAAATCCAAAAGGTTATTTAAGCGTTGTGTGGGAAAAAAGCTTAACATGCATGCTAAGTTTTTTAAACCAACTACTGGTGGTCTCAAGTTGACCAAAGTATGTACAATTGCTAGAAAAAAAACTTAAATTTTTCATTAAGGGAGAAAAAACAACTCAGTATCTTACTTACAAAAAACTGGGTCCGCACTGCGTACGCATATGAGCTTGGATATGGCGCTGTGAGTTACAGCTGGCTTTCTCTTCCGATGTAAGCTCACACAATAAAAATTCAATTTTATTAAGTCAATAAATGTAGGGGCATTTAGGTCTGAGGAAGTACACACTTTAAACACAACCTAAATAATCATCAAGAAATATCTCACCTCAGCTAGATGGCCATATAACACACCCAGTGGTATATTTAAGCCTAAAAACACATGAAAATCAATCACACATTAAAAGAAATATCTAATAACTAAATTCACTGTAAGTGCGTTTAGGAAAAATATGGCAAAAAAAGGCCAAAACCAACTCAAGCAACATGTTCTCATTTAAGGCAAACTATAGCTTACCATTATATGTACCATTATTATTTCAAAAACTCATTAATAATTCATAAGCCCACGAACCAATCAAATGATCGATAATACGTCACGTGTAATGACATCATATGTGATAAAAACACCCCTAATAAGTATGCGGTGTTTTATCAGATATAAAGTCACTGCTCGTGACTTATTAATATTAATTATCATAACATCAACTGACACAACAAATGGTGACTGAATATTTAATATTCTTTCAAGTAATTCGATTGCATATAACACAGTGGATTTACTTTTTACAAAATTAACGTTGAATGTCTGTTTTTAGTAGTAATTGAACGGCTTTCGCTATTCTCTAGAAGCGAGTCGAATACTTTGAAGTCCTAAAACTGCTCTCTGGCGCCTCAAATCGCTTTAAAAACCACATCAAAGCAAAGTCAAACCGCCGTCCGAATGTTTTGGACTTTATTTTATTAAATATAGACAGCGATAAATACCGATCATAGGAAGATTAATGTTCACAATAGCAATTCTATTGTACTAAGAAATTTGAATATCGCAGAGACCTGTGACCACACAAACAGAGGATAGTAAGCCTCTGCTTCAACTGAAACCATGTGGGTTCATTGCAGGAAATTTATTTCTCGTCATTCTCTGTCGCTCAACAGAAATATCATACGCCACTTACTCCCTAACCAAGCGAGTTTTCTTTAGAATACCTCTGTTTGGAAGGTTCCCCTTTTCTTCTTCAGAATTTTCGGCTCTCAAAACGTCCGACAACAAGAAGCGCTATTGACTCCTTCGTTGCCAGAGCACGTATAAAGGCCTGGCTAAACTAGGAAACATTGTTGCGGAAACATTGTTGCGGAAACATTGTTTCTTGTTTATGTTTCCGGGCTGGCTAAACTAGCGGGAAGCAAACAAAATGTTTTGCTGCACCGGTGGCTAAACGAGGAAACATTGTTTCGGAAAACAAAGGGTTACGCATGCGCATAATAATAAACTGACTTCCGAAGAAGTCTGGGGAAGAATTTTGCATATTCTCGTCCCCAGGGCTACGCAACATTTTTAATGAGCAGCACTGGAAACTAGTCAACATTGCTTTCATGGTGGCTAAACTGGGAAACATATGTTGCGGACGCAAAATTTGTGTCAAGGAAGCAAAAATGTTTTTGACCTGAGGCAAAAACATTTTCTTGTTTCCGAGCAGCAAAATTTGTTTCCGCAACATATGTTTCCCGCGCGGCTAAACTGGGAAACATTTGTCTCCGCAACAATGTTTCCGCAACAATGTTTCCTAGTATGGCCCGGGTCGCACTTGCAGACAAGTTTTGAAATGTCCCAACATTTTCCAAAAAATTTGTCGGGACATGTTGTCAGAGACATTTTGTAAAATCACAAAAGGTTTAGTTATTAGTACAATAGCTTTGCACGTGCTAAAAACATCGGGTACATTTCTCAGCTGTCTTCTGCAAAACAACGACGTGAAATGATCAAATTCTGGGCTTTGAGGAGAACAGATTTTGTCCTTTACAAACTCATTAATCATAAAGCTGGCTCGTGACGATTATCACAGAAAATGCACAGAAACATAATAAACATTTGCATATTGTAAATCCAGTTTTGTTGCATAAACCATATTGTACTTGCACTCAGTGCTGGAGGCCGCGATAAATTTGAATCAAATATATGGGAACACGCGCTGCAAAATGCAAATTTGTTATTCTCAGAGAAGTCAACACAATGGTAAATCAGAAGAGCATTATCAGGAGTCACCAGGTGCGTGGGAATGTGGTTTGTCCAGCTCCAGGGCAGGACTACGGCCCCTTTGAAGTTTTGTCCGTTTTTTGACAAAATTTGGCCCAGTCAGAACAAGTAGGTCGCACTTGTTTTGTGATTGTTTTGGCAAAATGTATTGGCACTTGCGATGCAAACCAATCACAGGACAACTGCTTCTTTGTTTCTTTACCTTGTTGGACAAGTTGTTCGTCCAAAAAAACGTAGGTCGCACTTGTGTTGGCTATAATTGGATGTATTAGTTGATGAAATCTACCAATGTTACCAAACTTGTCCGAAAGTGCGACCCGGGCTTTAAATTAGCCAGGCCTTAAGACAAAAGCTGTTTTTGTCGTATGCTAATTTCTTCCTTTACAAAAGCGCATTTGTTTGTGCTCCTTGGGGACACGCTTTTGGAGGAATGTATCTCCATTGTAGGCATATTTCCTGTTAAACTGTTCGTCTCTAAAAGTCCTGGTTTCCATATGAATTCGCAACGATCGCAAACGATCGCAGTCGTCACA
>MU825476.1:0-120432 GCA_029204205.1 Desmophyllum pertusum | reverse complement strand
TAGCAAATAATCTCAGAAACAAAGATAATACGATTTTAAAGAAATCCTTCCTATGTTACAAGTACACCCAAATTCAGATCAGTGGAATGATTGATAATTCAATCGAATGGATAAGATATAAATAGTACCTGATGCAGGGCCCCCATGAATACCAGCCTAGTTGCTGAATGGGCCACCCTTGGGTAAATAAAGTATCATCATCCTCATCATCATCATCATCATCATCATCATCACCTACCAAGGTGTTAGGAGCAGCCACTGTACTCCGTGATTCGGGTCACAAAGAAGCAAGTATTAACGTTTGCCTTCGGGTTGAGGTCTCTGTTCAATGGGGACGAAACAATTCTATATTAAATCATATAATGGCATGCTGATAATGCTGAACGTTTGCAAACATTTCATTTCCTCGAACGCTGTTTCTTGTTTGCTTCGTTGACGACGCTGTGTTACGCTCTTATAGCCGTTCCGTTTTCTGCCCCATTTGCATTACGATGATGATTTCGTTCTTTTAACCGTGACTAAAAACACCGATTTCCTTCAGTTTTCTTTTAACGATTCGTTACGGGATGTGTCGCCCAATAGTGTATGGTGTTTTCACGTAGATTCATAAACAGGATGGGTACACGAGTGTCCTTCAGTTCCATAATTTATTTTCCACGACGTGGGCAATTTTTCATAAACAGGGTCAGGGTTGGACACACCCCTACTCAAACTTAGGTTGAATACCCGGGATGTACGTCTAGTACTAGTAGTTTAACATCGTGCTGCCAGTTCAGTTCAGTTCAGTTCAGTTCATTTTTATTCACACTTATTTCAATTACAATAAATTATTAACAATCATAAGAAGAAGGAAAAAAAAGAAAAAGGACAGAGCAAGTATGAAATAACATTTTTAAGGGGGAAGTGTGTAGTGGCCAAAGGAGCAAAGCTTTCGAGTTGGCCACTACCACAGTGCAGTTACAAAGAGAGGAAATCAAATTCATACAAATTAGGCTCTAGTCGATATTACAAAGATATAATTAAAGTGACAAATATAACTATTTACAGCATTTATAACTTTTTTATTTTATGTCTGACTGCCAAGAAGGAAGAGTTTATATTCATTCTTAAAAGCGTTACGAGGCAGACACTTAATCTCAATTGGTATTGTTTCCCAAATTTTTTATGCCGTTACTCTAAATCTTGCAAGGCCATAGTTAGTTCTGGAGTCTGTTCTGTACAGGTTTTGATTAGTGGCATACCTGGTGTTATAGTTATGAACTTCAGAAGCAAGTAGGACCAGATCATAGAGATGATGTACGAGGGAGCCAATTTTTAATTTAAAAACGTTCTCTAGCTTTAAGATTTCTAACAGTGCATAGTATGGTGTTGAACTTTCTCTTTTGTTTGCAAAAAAAGATGCTACGAAGGCATTTATTCTGTCTTATTTTGATTTTATTTAACTTGGTTTGACACGCAGTACCCCAGCTCATTAACCCATAATTTAGATAGGGATATATAAGTGTTATAATAGAGCTGTTTGAGTGTATTCATAGAGACATAATATCTAAGTTTATATAGAATTCCGATATTGTTTGTTAGTTTATTGTTGATATGTTGGAGCTGAGCATCCCATTTCAGATGTTCATCAATAAAAACGCCCAATATTTCATCTGTGATTTTTGCTCTATATTACAGGTTGTTATAACTGATATTTACTTCCTTCTTAGGTGTAGTTATTATCATAAAATTGGTCTTCTTAAAATTAATTGATAGCTTATTTGCTGCGCAGTATGTTAATACCTGTTCAAGTTCTTCATTAATAACAAATTGTAGTTGTTCTAAGTCATTTGAATGATATAAAATATTTGTATCATCTGCAAAAATTCTAAATATTAATTTCTTTGAGGACCTGGGAAAGTCGTTGATATATAGCAAGAATAGCAGTGGTCCTAGAGTGGATCCTTGAGGTACACCACATGTAATAGTTTTTCATGCTAGATTCTGTATTAGTACCAATGTTAACATATTGCTTACGATTAGTTATATAGCTTGCAAACCATGCATGGGGGAGCCCTCGGATCCCATACTTATTCAGTTTTTTCTAGGAGAATATGGTGATTGATTGTATCAAAGGCCTTTGAAAAATCTAAGAAAGTACCACATGTTATCTTATCGTCATCTATTGCTGATTTTAAATTCTCAAGAGTTTCTAGAATAGCATATTCGGTGGAATATCCCTTTCGAAAACCAAACTGGAAGTTTGCCAACACTGGAAGTTTGCCAACAACCGTAGTCATAAAAAAAGAAAGAAAGAAAGAAAGTAATAAATCAATCAATCAATCAATCAATCAATCAATGAGCGAGCGAACGAACGAACGAGCGAACGAACGAATTAATGAATGAATGAATAAATGAATAGTAATAATAGTAATAGTATATCTTTATTGCGCCTTACTCTCCAAAGGGAGGTATTGGTTTAGTTACAAGAAGAATTGTCGAAGAAAATATAACCGGTCTTTTTTTTATCAAGCAAGAAGCAGTTTGACCTGCTTTCTTGCTTGAAATCTATATCAGATTAGTCATGGCAGTCACGCTGAAGTCTGATGTTTGCGTATAGTACCTACTGTCAATTTTCTAGTCTGAAGTGTCAGCCGGTTGGAGCCTCGAGGAGGCGGCTGACTCTTCAGACTATCAATTTTCTTGCCTCTGAGAAGTCTTTGAAGATCATTCCTCGATATAAAGCCAGAGTTGAATAAGAGGAAAAAACACGACAACATAGGTACGAATCGTTGTTGAACCATCAATCGCAGACGTTCCGCGTTGCACCATCATCATTCGCAGCTATTCTAGTCACAGTTCGACAAATTGCGTGAGTCAAAATGTGATATTGTGACGTAATGGTTGTTATTTATAACTCTTCTGCGTACAAGGAAGTGAAATGATGCACCAACACGAAAAAGTAATGTATTTCACACTAAATAAACAGCAGAGTATTCATGTTCAAATCAAAGTAATAGCTTGATATGAAATTTGACCTAACGGCGAACCTGGTTTATCACAGACGTTGCGAAATCTCTCCAAGTCACGGTTAGACGTGACTTATGTGACCCCATGACGTAATCGTCCTTATTTATAAATCTGCCTTTCTCAGCAAGTTTCTGTTTTTCTCAGAAAATATACGGACAAGATATGTATTTCACACAAAATGAAAATTATTTAACAGGACAATATTCATAAAATATCATTTAGGCAAAGGATGACCCTGGCGAAATGTAACGTAGCTTGATAAAAAAAATGATCTAATGGCGCTTCCAGTGTATGTGATGCATGTACGTACGCAACTCACAGACAAGTCAAGTCACGATTCGACGTGACCCTATGACGTCATCGTCCAAATATAAATCTGCACGTCTCAGCAAGTTTCTGTTTACATAAATATGCGAGTCTGAGCAAGTTTCTGTTTTCCTTTACGGAAAAGAAATGTATTTCACACAAAACAAACAGGACAATATTCATGACCCTGGCGAAAATGTAACGTAGCTTGATAAAAAAATTGATCTAATGGCGCTCCTAGTGTGTCCACCAGGTAGTGAGTACAATGATTTAATATTTTGACGAGTCAAACTCACCGACGTTGCGAAATCTGTAGGCCGCTCCGATGTGTTTACGCGGTCCTAAATTAATATTTATTTGGACCAGTCCAACTTTCACATAGGCTCGATTTCCGCCGCTCTCTCGAGTCCGGGCTTCGTTCTTCCCGAGAAAATCTTTCACAAGGCGAATATATATTTATACTCTCCCCTAGCTGTCCTCCTAGCACTTTGGCGGAGTGGAGGTATACGGTGAATCACGACAAAAAAAAACTGAATCTATTTTACTAACCGGGCTGGGCCCTAGGCCCACGCCCGGTTAATAAAGGTTTGAACATTAACTAATACAAATAATAAATGGCAATTAATAAAAGTTAGACAATAAATTATACTAATTACCTTGATTATGAATTGAGGATCTCTTTCCTTTTTTGATGAATGAATGAATGAATGAATGAATGAATGAATGAATGAATGAATGAATGAATGAATGATGAATGAATGAATGAATGAATGAATGAATGAATGAATGAATGAATGAATGAATGAATGAAGAATGAATGAATGAATGAATGAATGAATGAATGAATGAATGAATGAATGAATGAATGAATGAATGAATGAATGAATGAATGAATGAATGAATGAATGAATGAATGAATGAATGAAGAAAGAAAGAAAGAAAGAAAGAAGAAAGAAAGAAAGAAAGAAAGAAAGAAAGAAAGAAAGAAAGAAAGAAAGAAAGAAAGAAAAGAAAGAAAGAAAGAAAGAAAGAAAGAAAGAAAGAAAGAAAGAAAAGAAAGAAAGAAAGAAAGAAAGAAGAAAGAAAGAAGAAAGAAAGAAAGAAAGAAAGAAAGAAAGAAAGAAAGAAAGAAAGAAAGAAAGAAAGAAAAGAAAGAAAGAAAGAAAGAAAGAAAGAAAGAAAGAAAGAAAGAAAGAAAGAAAGAAAGAAAGAAAGAAAGAAAGAAAGAAAGAAAGAAAGAAAGAAAGAAAGAAAGAAGAAAGAAAGAAAGAAAGAAAGAAAGAAAGAAAGAAAGAAAGAAAGAAAGAAAGAAAGAAAGAAAGAAAGAAAGAAAGAAAGAAAGAAAGAAAGAAAGAAAGAAAGAAAGAAAGAAAGAAAGAAAGAATGAATGAAATGAATGAATGAATGAATGAATGAATGAATGAATGAATGAATAAACAATAAGACCACAACTTTTTCCCAAACCTTGATCCCGCCTGTGCTTTTTGGCGAAAAACAAATTAAACCTCGCACGATCGGGTTCCGGCCTTGCTTGGCGAACGCTTGGCGAATCCGACGAAAGCCTGCTAACAATTAGTCATCTCTCTGAAAACAATTGAGGGAAAATGTCATTTTTGAAATGTTTTTGGAATATCCAGTCAGGTAAGACTTGTGTTTGCGGACTTTTCGGCAGAGATAAAACTATCAAGTTCCTGAATCGAGTCCGGCTCGGGTTGGTCTCCATCTCAGCTTCTAAAAGTTCTGATAAATCGCGTTGGGAAGATACTATTCGCTTCGCTTTTGTCTCTCAAGCTCTTCATCCGATTGCAAATGTTTTTTAAAGTAGGTTTCAAAATCGTGTCAGTGAGAAATTTTTATGCAGAATTTTAAATTAATCGAAACAAACTTGCAAAGATGGCATTATCATGACCAGTTGCACTCTCAAATTTCAAGGGCCGTACTGTAAAATATGGCCGATAAAATTGGACCAATCACAGTGCGCGCACTATCTAAGAGATATAATCAGGGGGGGCTAGCAGCGAGGCCTGGGACCTAGTATATATGATTGCACATTTTAGAAATTTGGCCGAGCGAGACTAAGTACTGGTTTGTTTAAAATAAACATGGCGGACGATGGCTGACATGACGTGCGTTTGTGTTCGTTCAGAAATATTTTGGCGATTCCACGTCCAAACATCTATGGGAACGAATTCGGTCGTTGTTTTAAGGTTACTGTAAACCTTCAAGGGACAATTTTTTGAAAAATTTGTTTTTCAAGCCGAATTAAAGACTACTATTTTATCTTCATTTTCCAAAAAGAATAATTTGAAAAACTTGAAATACGCGCGAGTTATCGACAAAAACGTGTTTTCAAATAAAAGTAAAAAATCCGCTTAAGTGTTATAAGGCAATTAGAATGTGTCAACCCAGAGCTCCCCGTGACGTTTTTTCGCATCACTCCCCGCCAAGTATTTCACGTCGCTTTGATTCTTGTGTTTATACTTGTGTCTTGTAATTTATGACACCAAAATCTACGCTTCCGTATGCCGTTTATGGAGAAAAGAGAGGAAAGGGCTGTTATCAAGGAAAGCTTTAATACCCGCGTGCATTTATAGCCGCAAACAACGCTTGCTTTGGATGAATTCCAGTTCCGTCGCCACTTTCGCCAGCCTTTTTTTTCCTTTGTTCTTCCAGTGCATTCCGCTGCGGTTGTTTTCTTTTCCACTGATTCGGTTTCGCCGATGAATTTTGTGCTCCAGACTTCGCTTTCCCCAATATTCTCCTGTCGCTAAGCATGGAAATGTCGTTCCCCGCGAATTTCAATAAACTGCCTTGTCACAAGGCTCTCTGGGGGATTCCTATGTTGTGTTCTATTGGTCGGCGGCATGACCGCATTCACACCCGCTTTGATTAAGTGTGAAAACTACGAAAATCTTTTTCAGCCCAAATACTCCGGATTTGTTTTTGTGTGAGTTCACTCTCTTCAAATGAATTAACAGGGTATGTAGATTTGTTGGATTTTATTGAAATTTGGCCAAAATGTTTGTTAGACATAAATGAACCAAAGTGTGTGAGGCTTTCACGAAATTCGACATATTTTTCGCGTGGCATCCCAGCGCGTGACACGCATCGAAAATATATCCATTGTCTAACTTTAAAATAGATTTTTTCGGGAACCAATGAGAGTATTGGAAAAGCCTCACACACTTTGTTAGCCCATTATCTCCTGAATGATATAGTCCAGATTGTTTTTATGTCCGCTTTAACGCGAAGGCCTGTAACTCAGTTAAGCAGACACTGTCAGTTTTTGCGTTCGAAGGCTTGCGCGCGCCTAACAGATCAAAAACGGACAAAAGTAGTGCTTTTATCGGATTCTTCATTCTGTTACCTTTACAGTGATATATAGTTTTCTAGGGTTTCTTCTAAAACAACGCGCATAGGACAGATTTTCCGGAAGGCACCCTCGAAGGTTTACAGTAACCTTAACTGAACTTTGGTCATTGTGGGACACCATGGATGAAAATTCCACAGCAAACTCCCGTAGAGGTACGTTTCTCGAATGATTGACAGATTTCTTTACTTGTGCGATCATGTATTGCGGAAAAGCGGCAAGATCAAAGGGCGCTGCCTGCCCCCCTGGATATAATAAATATTGTTATCGGACTCTTCATTAGTAAACAATAAAGCCGTGCTTCAATTAAGTGGGGGAAAAAAGAGCGTTCTAAGAGCCAACCGCACTTTGGAGAATTTCGTTATCTAGATGATTGGTTTGAGACTATGTTACTCCTAAAACTCAGTACTTTTGCTAAAGCTGTTAGGTTTATTTTTAGGTTATCGCCCAAGGTAAGCCGGTCAGGTCATATAATATAGCACACTGATCGAACTCCTTGATCCTCCAGGTTAAGGGTAAGTTTTAAACGAACAAACTTATCACGGAAAAAAAGTTTCAGAAACGTCACGCTCTTTAATATCCACTGTTACCTGCGAGAGACGAGGCAACAGGAAGGGAACACATGCAGATAACCCCTCTTTCGCCCAGGGTAACAACTCTTAAGTATATACCAACTCGGCGACCTTGGCTGCTTCTGGTGATGTACATTATCATAGCAAGAAGTACAACATGGCAGAATTTGAATTCTTGTCTGATTACGCAGTCTGTTCAAAGATCTTCTTGACCGAAGAAAAGTCCTTTGATCCACTATTGTGTCACCACCCATGCCTTTTTGTGTTTCCTTTTTCCATCATCATATTCTCATACTCTTACGTGTACAAGGCTATACGGCAACACAATCGTAACGTTTCTCCCAGCTTTCACAGCACAGTAAACCAAGCAATAATAGCTGCTGTACAAGAGATAGGATCAGTAGAGCACAGTTTGCTGGCTACCGACATGGGTCATTGTTCTTGTCAAGCGGCTGCAACCAACAGTAACATTACACAGAAGTTGTACAAAATGAAATCGAATTTACCATACCTTAAAATTCAGTAAACTGCTTGAAAAATTCCGAGAAAATCAAACTCTGCATTCAAATCTTCACACTTCACAACGCCACGAGGTTCAAAGCTTCGGCGAAAGCAGTCCTGCCGAAAACCCGATAATTGCCTTGAAACTCCTTGATAATTACTTCATGTAAAAATGTCATGTGGTGCGACGTGCGTACGTATGGCGCACGCGCCCGCGAACCATTCCGCTAGCCATGACCATGAAAAATGACCAACATGGATCTGCTATGCGTATGGGGCTCCGCTGCCGCTAGCACGGGCATTACGGCCCGTGCTAGGCGCTCCGCTAAAAACAAATCATTCAAACTAAACCAATAGGAAATATTATACTCTCTTGACTAAACTCAACTTGCCATCTAAACGTTCACAAAACCCCCGTCATCAAACGTATATAATCCAACTGAATTACAAGACATGCAAGTTGAAACATAACAAATCACCTTGAAATGAGTTCACATGTAACTTTCACCCGTCACATTAATGTCTATCGTTTCCGTGACTCACTGAGCAGTTATAACAATAAATTTCACGGATTAATTAGAACCGGGTTTCTAAAAAAAAATATAAAGTTTATCTACTTTCTTGCTTGAAAGCACGGCGTTCCGAAAACTATTGTTGCACTATCACTCGCACTGGGATGTCTGCGAAACCTATTATTCAAATTCGTAATGGGTGTATATTTGGAAACTTTCTGCGTATAAGGAAGTGAAATCCTGGAACAACACAAATAAAAGTAATGCATTTCACACTAAATAAACAGCAGAGTATTCATCGTATTTTAAATAGACCAATGATTATCTCTTGGTCAAATCAAAGGTAATTTGATCTAATGGCGCTCCTAGTGTATGTACGTAGTAGACGAGTCCAACTCGCAGACGTTGCGAAATCTCTTCAAGTCACGGTTTGACGTAACACTATGTGACCCTATGATAATCGTCCTTATTTTTATAAACCTGCGGGTCTCAGCAAGTTTCTGTTTTGTAGAAATCTGCGAATCTCAGCAAGTTTCTTTTTTTCTTAGAACGTACACGGAAAATAATGTATTTCACACAAAACAAACAGCAGATTATTCATAAAATGCCATTTAGGCAAATGATGGTCCTACGAAATGTTACGTCAAAATTAGAGTAGCTTAATACGGCATTTGATTTACGTGGCGTTTCTGATGTGTTTACGCGGTCCTAAATTATCATCAGGGACTTTAAGCACCAACAACGTTTAACGTGGACGGCAACGGTGACGGGATAATGTCAGGGAAAACTCAAATGATCTACTGCGCATGTACGGCGAGAAATATCGTTCTGCGTCGGGGCCCGACATGAGAAAGCTTGAGTTGGCGTTTCCAGTGTTTAAATAATTTATTCAGGTCATTTATATATTCAGGTCACGAACTACAGACTTACTGTGACGGTTGAGATTTGGTTCACTAGTTTAGATTGAAGGGTCAATTTGATCTGTACAGGCCGGCAAATGATCCCGGCCGGCAAATAATCCCGGGCCGGCAAATGATTCCCAAATTGGCCGGCAAATGATCCCCGGACCGGAAATGATCTCCACAAATGATACCGAGTAAAATAAGGAATGGCGTGGAATCACTGGAAAATGTAATTTCTGACGATGTGACGCAGGAACGATAAAGTCAGAAATTGCTATTCTGACGGCACGATAGAGAGGCTTTGGTATTGTCATTTGACCTTTAGGGGTATTTAAGAGTTTTAGAGGGTAATATTAGTTATTCTACGTTGGTCAGTCTTCTGTGCGTTCGTTGTTCGTTTAGTTTTCTTTTTATTTTAGAAGCTAAAATAGAGAGAGATGTAAAAATTGAGAGACTGAGCTATACATTAGACTGAGCTATACATTTAAAACTGAGCTATACATTAAACTGAGCTATACATTAAACTATATTAACAAACTTAATAACATTTAGTACCTCTTCCCAGAGGTTCAGTGCCGCTGCATTAGAAAGGGAATATGTTTCCACACATTTTTTGGCCACATCTAAAGAGTGGTTTTTAGAACCCGACAACCGTGTATCACCACCACCAAAGGCAGCTCGAACGGTGGGAGTTTTAGACGCAAGCATTGATCAAATTCTGTCTGGTGAAAAGTTAAAAGGAGACACGATAAATTTGTACTTTGATTATTTAAGAGAGAATTATGCATGCTCGGAGGGGAACTCAGTAGGCTTAGGAAGCACATACTTTTATCCTTCTTTAGAAACGCGGTGACGGTACATATGGAAATTATCTTGGCAAAAAATTGCTTTGGGAGCATGAAAACGTTATAATACCGGTACACTTGCCCCGCGACGAGCACTGGCTCCTTCTCATTATAAGCGTCATACATCTTTGTCTTTATGTTTACGATTCCGCCTACTGTCAACCTGACATCTACAGAACTATCTTTGACACGATTAAAACGAAATTCATTAGCAATGAGCGCGAGTTATTGTCTCCCGAGGAAAGCGAGCTTTTTCAGGAAAGCAACTGGGAGGAAGACACCCCTAATTGTCCCAAGCAAACTACCAATACTGACTGTGGTGTTTTCACTTGCTTGCTTGCTAAGCATTTTATATCAGAACAGCAATGTAACTCTGCCGACATTAAGTTGGATCACCCGCGCAATGAAATGGCAAGCGATTTGCTGAACCTTGCGACAGCTGAGACCAACCGAGTTCACCATCTGCCTGACATGCATTGGATTATTGGATTAGTGGAAAGCATTCGAACCCAAATGAAGTTGTCAAAATTTTAATCTTGACAGAGAGGTCGCCAGTGCAGGTCTTACCTATCGCCAGCCCCCAACACCGAAAGACGGCAATTGCTTATTTCATGCGATTAGCGACCAACTTGCTCGCATGGGAAAGTCTTTTCAGACAGCATCTCAACTTCGCGCTGCCGTAGTAAGCTTTTTACGAAGTAACCCGACCACGCCAGACGGTAGTCACTTCAGAGAATTCGTGAATCATGGTGGATGGGAGACGTACCTGCGACGGATGTCCATGGACGGCGAGTGGGGCGATTATATTACCTTGTTAGGCCTGGTCAACTTGCTGAATGTTCCCGTTGCTGTGGTGTCAAGCTTGGGAGAAGAAGGCTTACATATAATCAATCCAGCTAACTACAAAGAAGAAGAAGCTGATTTCCGGAACATTGCTTTGATTGGTCACGAGGCGGAAAGCCATTACCATAGCCTTGAACCAATGGAGAAAGCAACAGATATCGTCACGGAGATGAAATTTAAAGTATGGAGAAGGACAAATAGTTCAAGATGAAGTCTGCCCTAAGTGCGGGAAGAAGTTCGAATGCTACTCCAAGGGTGTATTTGAAGGCAGAAATGGCCTTTTGCAGGTCTATTCTGACGACTGTGTCTGTTGCGAAAGTTGCTTACAAGAAGAATTCTTATCGGAAATCCGATAAAAGATCCGTGGGGTTAATCAGTTGAAGTTCTGCTATTGACTACAGGATGTAAAAAAGGAACAATTATGGACCTTATGTTTATTGTTAGGAATTTTTTAAGGCCGCCGCGAATACACGTCAATTGTGTTTTCTTGCACATTGAGGCGATGCAATTTTTGGAAAATGCCGCGACGCCATCGCATTGTGGCCACCCTTGCATGCAAAGGCGGCTCGATAGCCGAAAATAGCAGAAAAAAGTCGTAAGACTACACGTGCAATTTTCACGGCTTTTTTAAAAAAATCGCATCGCCTGTGCAAGTCCGCGCGGCTTAATAAAAAAAGACATGTTCCAGTTTTGTTGGGTTAAACTGTTACTTGATTTCGCTTTGTAGACTCTTGTAAAACTGAGGAATTTGCCTCTGACTGTTGCGCATGCCGTTTAAAAGTTAAAAAAAATTATGTTGAATTAGTTATTGTTGTACTGAACTGTGGACGTTTGCCTTCAACAGCTGTACAATTCTTTTCTTACAACAATTTAAAATCTGGATATTTTGCTTACATTTGAAAAAAATGCTGTATAATTGAGAATTGTTTTTAATCCATTATCCAAAGTGTAGATTCCACGCCATTCCCACTTTTTGGTGAGGGGATTATTTCCGGTCCGGGGATCATTTGCTGGCCAATTTGGGGATCATTTGCCGGCCGGGATCATTTGCCGGCCGGGATCATTTGCCGGCCGGGATCATTTGCCGGCTTGTACATATCGGTGCGCAAAAGAGTGTCTGACTTTTTAAGGAACTTTTACGCTCTCTGCGTGACGCGAATCGAAAAACATTTTCTATTGGCCAACTTTAAAGTTGTTTTCTCAGAAACCAATAAGAAAATCCATAATCCCCGACACCCTTTCATAGCCCATCAAGTGCTGATTGATATAGTGCAGTTGGTTTGGTTGTACGCGCTAACGCGAAGGAGGGTAATATTCAGCGAAGCAAACATCGACAGTTTTGAGTTTGAAGGCTCGCGCACGCTTACCAAAGCAATATTATTTTAAAATGGCAATATATTCAGATTTTACATTCTATTACCTTTACAATGATATATAGTTTACCGTGGTTTCATCGAAAAAACGCGCGTACGAAATATTTTCTAGCCTGAGATCAGGCTCCTGGAGAAAATTTGCGAGCGAAGCGAGCCGAGTGCAGAAGAAAATTTGCGAGCGAAGCGAGCCGAGTCGCTGCAGAACGAAAGCGACGGAGCCTGAAGACATTACTTTGATGCCGCCGATCCGCCCTCCAGCAATTAGTCCTGTTATAAAATGTCAACAAGTCTCCTGGAGTGTTTGGCGTGTTTCCCAAATTAACTTCTTGTAAACTAGAATGGTTAAATAAATTATTTCCCACGGCAAAAATGATCGTTGCATTTCAAGTATTACCCATAAAACAAGCTTGAAAGTAAAAATTGCTAAAAGTAAGTGTTTAAAGCGGTGAAGACGGCTTCGTCCACGAAATTTACCGTAATACGCGTATGCAAATATTTTAGCCAACGCTACGTCTGGTGAATGTTCAATTTTCAGCCTTAATTTACTCTTCGCAAATGAAAGGACTCCAACGCAAAAGATCTCCGGCTAACCTGCTCCATGTCCATTTTTTTGGGCAGTTTTTATCCTTCCATTTCGAACTTCAGCTTTCAGGCCTGAACGGGACAACTCTTCGACTTGGTCTTTCATTATCGAAACTGCAACGGCGACACAATTAGAACAGTAGATCGTTCTATTCTCCACCCGTGGTTAAACTCTTGCCCAAACCAGTCGGGAGAATTACATCGCGCTCTTTTGCCACAGATTCTAGGCATATATTTTGTAATTCTTCCTTGAGCCGAGGGATATCTGAAAGATCTGATGGCAAAGAATAAATTCCGTAACGCTTTCCCAATTCTCCTGTGTTCAACTTCAACAAACAACGCGTGACATTGTGTTGTCAACATCTGTCATCATTCACCGCGAATCTGTCAATATTAAGCAAAATGACCAATCAGATCATGATACCAGAATCTGGTATCATGGATCGGCGGCGTCAAAGGAATGTCTTCAGGCTCCATCGCTTTCGTTCTCGCCCCAGGCAGCGACTCGGCTCGCTTCGCTCACAAAGTTTTTTCAGGAGCCTGATCTCAGGCTAAATATTTTCCGGAAGGCACCCCAAAAGGTTATCAGTAACCTTATTAAGATTAAGATTGCTGAGTCTTAACTTTCTTATTTTTAGATGAGGAGCATCTTAAATTGAGTTGATCTCTCATCTTAAATAAATTTTAAGATGATTTTTGAAATTGATAAGATACGTCCATCTTAACTAAAATAAATAAAGTCAAAATAAAGCCAAAATAAAGCCAAAATAAAGCCAAAGCGTTCACGGTTCGAGTGTCCGCGCTGTAAGATGTAGTGCAACTTAGTTAAGATGGACGTATCTTATCAATTTCAAAATCATCTTAAAATTTATTTAAGATGAGAGATCAACTCAATTTAAGACGCTCCTCATCTAAAAATAAGAAAGTTAAGACTCAGCAATCTTATAGTAAGAAGTTTTTATCTTATATAAAAGGGAAGCGCGTCTTATTATAAAATCAATACGTCTTATTTTACGACACATTTCAAATCTTAAATTAAGACGGATTTGCATCTTATAAAGAACTAAGAGGGTGCTCGTCTTAAGCTAAGATGACGTTGTCTTTTTAAGGGGTTATTATCTTAAAATGAGATGAATTTAGTCTTAGCTTAAGATGGTGTCTATGTTATTTAAGACGCTGAATATCTTAATTTAAGACTTTTTTTTTGCGGAGAAGACAAAAATAAACACAGGAGCTAGCGAGCATGCTGTATAAAGCCCATCGTTGACGATTTCCCAACTTACGCATTCCGCCAGTTTCCACCCTGAAATGGAAGATTCCAGCACAAACTCTTGAAGTTCTACTGTTTAGAAAATTCTGAAATGGTATTTTTGTGCCTCTTTCGCCCTAGACGAAGAATATCAAACACGGGAATCACCTACTGACTCTATAAGCGCTTCCCCGTATCTAGCCTGCGAGCAAGCTCTCTTGGAGTTTTTTGGGGGGTGGGGGTGGGGTAGCGGGAGAGGAAAGAGAGCTTGCCAGGATGTCTCAGAGTTTTGAATATCTGCGCTCAAAAAATCGACGCGAAATGCTGATTGGTGGAAATTAATTAATTGATGACGTCTTCTTAGGAAACATGACGCTTTCAGTGTTTATCGCTCATTCCGAAAAATTCAATAGTTCAGGTATTTTTGGAAGTAAACTTGTAAGGGGCACGTACTAATTTGTTTTTTTTCTGTTCAGCGCTTTGGAAATGCTTTCCAAAGAGAAAGAGACCTCTCTCGAGTCAAATGGGACGGTAGCTCCGGAGAAACAGCATTTTTCGTAGCAGACATGCCGGCTCTGGGAAATACTGCACACTGGCTTTTGTAATTAAATATGCAAAATCTTGCAACAGAAATTTCAGAGCGAAATTTCGAACAAACGGGGAAAAAATAGTCTAGCTGTCCTGCGCTTTGAAACCCCTTTCGATAGAGATGTTTTTCGATTCGATTCGATCCGTTTAGTACTATCCGAGAAACGGCTTTCGAGCGTGTGAGATCGAATACAAAGCACTGCGTTACGTAGAAAATTGAGAAGAACAGCTGGAAACGGTGGGGGTTTTGAGCGGCGGCATGCAAAATTCTGAGACATCAGTGCAAGCTCTCTTTCGCCTACTCACGGCTCCCAAAACCCCAAGAGAGCTTGTTCGCAGACTACCCCATATCATACGTCATAACCTCCAAAAATGACCGCTGGCACTCCCGTTCCGAGCCGCAATGCCAATGACCAATTCGCACCAAATATAATTTTTTTTTAGAGGGAAAATAATCCAATGCACAGAAAATAACTTTAAACCATCAATGTTCATGACCAACGCTTCAAGAAAAATATACTTAATTTTTTACTTCAGTTCTCTGTTAAAGTTAGACAATATATGTTTTTTTCGATGAGTGTCACGCGCTGGGGCGCCACGAGAAAAATATTCCGAATTTCGTAAAAGCCTCACACAATTTGGTGCATTAAGCCCCTTCCACACGAGCAAGTTTTTCTTGACAGGGGACCGTGACAGTTTTTATTTGCTCGTGTGGATAAACAACAAATTTAATTTTACAATTGTTTCCTTGACAAATTGTATTTGCTCGGTGAACGATAAACAATATTTCTTTGACAATTTTTCTCTGTAACAACAATAATATATTTCTCATATTTCTGCCAAGCTTAAAATATACCATCATTTATTTCCACAAATTCTCAATCGTCGACAAATCTAGTCCTAGCAGTATGCGGGGTGTTTGTCACACTTGAACCTAGTTACATGGCCTTAGCTCCCACGAGTCTCCTGTAGCTCAGTGGTAGAGCGTCCGACCGGTGTGCGGAAGGTCATAGGTTCGACTCCTGTTGGGGGAACTCCGAATTTTCTTCCAAGTAGCTTGTGTCTCTGACAGAATAATATATTTCTCAACAATAATATTGTACAGCGAATTATCATCTTTAAGGTGGCCCGCGGTTATTTATTGGAGCGGAGTTTCCCTTTTTTAAAACTACTTTTCGGCAGGAAAGCGTCAACCGATTTCTCTAATGTTTGGTATTAAAAATAAGGAATCCTTACATTTTAGAAGGCTTTTAATTTTAGGGCAAACGAAATTTACGATCTAGAGATACAAGCGCTATTAGAAAACCTTGTTTTTTACGAAATCGCCAATATTTTCATAAAACGAAGATATATTTTTTTCTAATTACGTTCAATAAGTTCCAAGACTTCAATGTTAACTGTTAGCAAGTTTCCACAAAAACGGCTGCATAGAAATTGCTGCACAGTTCACTGCTGAATTTTAGCTTCAAAATAATATGCTCGTGTATTTGCTTCATCTGTTGCAAGAACGCTTCAATAATGCTAAGATCGCACCTATTGTTAGAAAGCTTGATACCACCTAAACCTTTGCTGAATAATCGGAAAAGATCGGAAATTCCCAGTAAAAGTTATAAGCAAATGAAGAACAAGATGTTTATAGTGCGTAATTTGTGAATTTCAAAATATTCACGTTTGTTCGACTTGTGAAAAAACTACCGATTTGTTTTCCGTAATTGTTAAGTATGATAAAATCCAGCATATATAAAAACGACCTCGCCTAGTTTTGGGCGTGTAGCCTCGACGAAGCTCGGCGAAATGAGTCGTCAAGTTAGCTACTTCGTGTCTTCCATTTTACCAATGCTTTGAAAACCCCTCGTCTTCCGTAAATTATTCAAATTTGCCGCGTTGTGGGATTTATTTTGCACTTGGGAATTACGGATCATCGAAAATTTCCTTGGAATGTCATTGATCGTTCATTATCATTTAAATTTTCGATGATCCGTAAAATTCCCAAGTGCAAAATAAATCCCACAACGCGGAAATGTTTTAATGCATAACATGACAACTATGAGGCGGAGCATCAAATAAACTTCGCTGCAAGACTGGCATCCTTCTAGTTAATGGCAATATACTTTTAATTTATCCTTACGTCTTTCATCACAGTTTTCTCTGACTTATAAAATAGCATAATCGATTTCTTACATAGATATACATATGTTACCAAATACATGTAAGAAAACTTTTATTTTTGTCAACATTTTTATGTTTGAATAGCTTATTAAAAATATGGCAAAATGATACATTTTGGCTCCTAGTTAACAATGGAACAAATTGTTCATTTGCAACATAATAACTCTACGTTTAGTGAATCTGTGACGTTATGAAAGTCTTCAGGAGGTAAAAAAGCAATAAAAGCAAAGGATAAAGCCCTTCGCTTTCATGAGTGAAGCAAAGCGATTTACAGATCAACATATATAGCAAACCTCGGGAAGGAAAACAAGAAGGTAAGAATCGGCTCATCTATCGGATGTTTATGTTCCTTTCGTCATTGACACATTTTTGTGGTACTTAACGCCGTTAAGTACCACAAAAATGGTCAACGAAAATCGATTGCAAGCTGACATTTGCGTTTGCCGTAGAACGTGGTGCATAATTGTTTTATTGAATGGGAACGCGGGGAATTTTCCATAGCATTTTGTCTAAGATTGTACGGTACAATCTTAGACAAAATGCTATGGAAAATTCCCCGCGTTCCCATTCAATAAAACGATTATGCACCACGTTCTACGGCAAACGCAAACGTCAGCTTGCAATCGATTTTCTTCACACGTTTTCTTCTAGTTGTTAAATCATCAGAAAAATAATTCACACGTTCACGATAAACCTGCAATGAACTACTCATTTTGACCTAGACGCGGCAGACGGCAAAAGTGTGATTTTTGCCGTTTTCGGGAAAATGACGTGATGCTTTTACATGTAAACCTCTCTAATGTTGGATCTTTCAAGTCAATTCACGGGACATGCTTTAAAACAGCAACGTTCAATGGGGGATGGGGGCAAACTTTACAACAGTTCTGTCCAAGATTTTAGGTTTAATGTTAGTCATTCCAAGTTGAATCACTTGTTGTCGGATAAGAATTGATTTAGTTTCACTCTGCTCAGTTGTGAGCACAGTGATTTTCTCAGCTCAGTTGTGAGCTGAGAAAATTAGAAATGGGAATACTGTGTCCTATTCAAAACAGACTGAAAGAAGGTACTGATCGGTCTGTCGTACTGATCGTACTGATCGATTCTTCGTCTAGAATTTTTGAAACGAAATCGCAAACTAAAATCTCGCAACTGTTGAGATGAATTGTAATAAAAATATACCGGGGGGTGCGGGGGGCGGGGACTACGGGGGTGATCGTCGTAACTTTTAGGGGTTAAAATTCGTGGTTTGGCACCGCCTATGGGTGTTGAAATGTAAGATGACTACCGTTGGAGTTATTCCGGTACCTTTTAGAGTATTAAGCCGGAAAAATATGCAAGAACTAGAATTGGTACCTGTTAGGGGTGAAAATTAATTCGAGCCACGCCCACAAAACGAGATCGATACTGGCACCTTTTAGTTTATTTTCCAAAATTCCGACGATCACTCCCGTCACTTTTACACGTTGCTGTGGGGTTCTGTAATCAGTCGCGTGGTATAATTTGACCATATTTTTCATTGTCCTTTCTGCCCACAGTTTCAAAATAAACGTGGACCACTCTTTCTTGTTATGGACAAAATGAATTGCTTCACCATGATTGGGCTATACTTGTTACACGTGTTCATGTGGAATAACAAGTATGGCGCCCTAGCTGCACAAGGTGAGCACATTGTTTTCCTTCACTTGAACGCGAAATATTAATTTTAATCCATTTACGCTTTATATTTTTGTCGACGTCGCCGAGAGAGTTTAAGACGCGAGGTCAGGGAAAATGAAGCATTGAGTGGCAGAAGTTGAAAAAATCGGTTTCCTTCATTTTTTGCTCATAGATACCCATTAGGTAGGAAAGATACCTGATGTAGTTTGTTTCCGCCAGAAGCCGTTGTCTTTTAAGAAAAATAAGAAAATCGTTTTTCGTTTTCCGACACTCAAAATGCTCAAAGTTGAACCCTGAAATTCGCTACTATAAACTATCCTCACGTTCGCAAACCAAACCATACAGAGAGCTTTGGACACTTTCAAACGACAGAAAAACTATTTTTCATCCACTGCATGACAATTTTTATGGCTGTAGCAAAATGTAAATGATTCACCCCTAAGTACAATATATCACTTGACACTTGTAATTGAAACAAGCGTGGTGTTTGGAACGTGCCATGCAACATGTAATAATTGTATTCCGTAACATTCCGAAAATAAGCGGCTGGGGCTTACATTTTTCAAAGGACTTTTTTGAGGTGCTTATATTCGCAGGGGGGTTATATTCGGAGGGGATTATTATAGGAGGGAAATTTGCGTTTCAAAGTCATCTTCACGAGACTCGTTCAAGTTCTCGACAAACTCAGATAAATGGAAACAGGTGGCTCTTTGATCGCAGGTTTGAGCTTTGCAGCAATTTTAGCTAGCCGCAAAATTTGGACTGTACTGTCCATGTCGAAATGGGCGAAGGGAATTCATTGTTTGCATTCAGTTCCTCCAAACAGTGAATATATATATTTGTTTTGCGCTCAATATTTATTATTATAGCTTGTTGTGTTTGACATAAATCAATTAGTTGTTTGGATAAACCAACCCCAACTTTTCTCGACCGTTGTTGTGCGACGTTTCAGCTTTCCCCACATGCCATTAATGATAAAAATAGCCAACAAAGTGCTTCAGACGGGGCATGTCCTTTCCTTTTATAGGCTCGCTCCGTGTTTAAAAGATATACGGTATCCCTTCAATTGATGCTCTTCACTCTCACCTGTAAAATCCACTGTCTACTGACTACAATCAATATGTTTATTATAAGACCATGACCTCCATCTATGAAAAAGATGAAACAGAAAACAAATTATAAATACTACATTGCAGGGCTGCAAATAACAGTCGGTCATCGGACAATGACCGACCAAAATTTGCTTATGTCCGATGCAATCCAAACTGTGGCCGGACACAATGTGCGGACAATTTTTTTTGCCTTCCAACGTAAACGCCAAACAGGTTTTATTCTAAATGCAAACTACATGTAGTTTACTCTTCGATGACAACGCGTTAAATTAGCAGGTTCGCTTATCAAGCAATACTGTAATATGATGTCCGACCTCATTTTTGTTTTGTCCGACCAAAATTTTTCTTAGTCGGACACATGTCCTTTCAAGAAAAAAAAATTATTTGCAGCCCTGACATTGTGCATAGGAAATTCCTTAGTACTCCTATCATCCTGAGTCTCCTACGCAGCCGTTATTTGTGTCGTCACACAGTGCTTCTCCCCACTAACGGCTGCTCTAACCTGGACCACATTCCTTTCCTTTTGGCCGCAGCAACTTTGACACCTATCGGCAAAAACGTGACTGTTACCGTTTGCCGAAAATCTTTTTCAACATTATTTTTTAATATCATTCATTTGTCTTCAGTTAAACCATGTTTTATTTTGATGTGCGTCAAATTTAAAAGGCGGCATACTGGCGTTCGCTTGACGTTTCCGACGCTAAGGTCACGATAAGACACAATCTATTATTGGTGTATTGGCGCGAGCAAGTTCCGAAAAAAGGCACTGCAAGACAGCAACTGTGATTGGCTTAAATCGGGAAAGGAATGTGATTCGGATTTGAGCAGACGTTAGTGGGGAGAAGAGTTGCGTGATGACACAAATAACGGGGCTGCATAGGAGACTACTATCATCCCAGTTCATCTAAATATAACTGATTAAATAGATCAGCTACATTTTGACTTCCAACTTTCATTTTACTGAAAACAATTTTCAGTTGATAACAAAATAAACTTAAGTTAAACTTAATTATTGCCAATTCTTTTTTATAATAATATACACTGCACCAAAGCGTCTGTATTTTATATCGTTTGTGATCAGAAAACTGAAGTTGTGTGACGCGTGACAAAAAGTGAAAAGTACAATGTTTACAAACGCTTCACTCTTCTGATTGGCGTTAAAACCTCGAATTGTAATATATATAGTCTATTTTAATACACAACAGCTCTTCTGTCCAAAAGTTAAATTGAAACAAACCGCAAAATATTTTTCATAACAATTGAACGGCCACAATTTTTTGTGATGATTTATAGCAAGCAAACATTATATTTAAGGTCATTCCTTAGTATTGCACTGCGCATCCTTTCTGCGCATAATTTCGCGCGTAATTAGCGCGCGCACATTAAAAACATGGCGGTTTTTTCATTGTGGCAGTGCTCGCCAGAGAGGTAAATGATTGTTTTCTCGTAAACGAGCGTGGTGACCTATCATTTTTTTCCGCATATTTAAGTCTAGTAATCATCTTCTTTCTATACAAGGAGTATAGACCAATTCTCAGTGCAGGAAAATTAATAATCACTGAAAACGTGAAAAAATACGTGTTTTTGGTTGATTTTGTAAGGAATTATGAGGTATTTTTAGTCGATTATATCTCTTTCGCGGGGCTGGTGACCTATTCTTTTTATTCTATATTTTGAAACATAACATCAAAATGTTCAACTAGGGAAAGTTTCAGAAACTTCCCAGTGTAACTTCTATTTCGATGGAATTACCTTAAATGTTGTTCAGCACACAGATTTGACAGCATAGAAACATAAAATCGCCGGCCTTCATTCAAACGCAGCAATTCCACTTTCCCTCGGAAAGTTTATTTTAATTTCCCAGGACAAGAAACAATATGGCAAGCAAAACATCGTATCGAAAAGAGAAGAGAAAACAATTCACTAGACACCTTTCCAGTATTTCAGTGAAAGCTGGAAGATTTCGTACTATTTTAGCCTAAAGAAGCTTGTGAAAATCGTTTGTTTGTTTACTGCAGAGCTCAGCTTTGGGACTGGGAATTTTAATTCAAAGACGCACAATTTGCAGTGACGATTTAATATTACTATAATTCGCAAGCAATACTGACACTATAAGCATACAGAAACATAGAATCGCCTACATTCAAATGGAGAAATTCAATTTCCCTTGGTACGTGTAAACTTATTTTAATTTCCTAGGACGAGAAACATGGCAAGCGAAATATCGTATTGAAAAGTGAAGAGAAAAACAAATAATAATTCACTAGACACCTTTCCAGTATTTCAGCGCAGTCGGAAAGCCGTTAGATTTCGTACTAATTTAGCCTAAAAAAAGCTTTTGAAAATCGTTTGTTTGCTTACCGAGCCCAGCTTAGGGACTGAGAATTTCAATTCAAAGAGGCAGAGCTTATGCCTTCTAGTTTCGTTTCAACACATACTGACATAGCTGATTGCTGCGGATGTAAACAACAGATGATCAGTGTTAATTTACCAACGAAGGTGTTAAAAGCTTGGTCTATTCTAGTAGAAAAAAACTAACCGAAGGTATCTCTTGTCATAGAACATGTAAAGGTAAAGTAAAGGTACGTTTTATTAATAAGCTTATAATATTTAGCAAAGCGCTCACATGCACTGCGAGCTGCTTCACGAGCGGAACGGTGCTTATATAATAACTTAGCTTTACTTACTTGATGGTGCTGTTTTGGCGTCATGTGATGTTATGACCACTTGAATCCACACTTTTTCTCCTCTTTAACAGTAAAACGAAGTTTAAATATTTTTTAAGTCCACAAGACAGACGTCCACAAAAACGTTTTGTAGACGAACCTCGCGAGTAGTTGACGTGAGTCACATGACGACCGGCGTAAGCCGCAGAAAATGGCGCGAGAGCACAGTCTCGCCCCAATCCTCTCTCCTCCCCAGGCCCCAAGGAACTGCTAAATTACATCCCTGAGCCCTAAGACGGAGATTTAATTTTGCAAAACAGACAAGCGAACTGGAAAGAGGATGCTCTAAAACTTCTCATAAATTTCTCTTTTTGGCTTTAAATTAATAAGTGGCTGATTTAGCGCCAATAACCAACTTTTCATGCGCTGCTCATGTGCTGCTCTTCCCTGATATTTAAAAGAAAAAATAATAATCGCCCTTTTGATAAACCTTACATCAATATCTACAACTGACAGGAATAAGGCGCTGTTTTATTGAGCATAATATACTTTTAAAGCAATTTAAAATATTCAAAGCAATCTGGTCACGTGACTGATGACGTCACGTACGAAACGAGTTCAAAAATGTGTTCTTCACATAAACATCTATCCACATGTAGATTTTGGTTGCTATACACCTTACGCTTTATGAGATATCGCAGAACAAAATTTCCACATATTTTTGCACCCGTGTATAGCCCCCTTAAATTTAAAATGCCAGATGTCACCTGGCCATTTCAAAATGCCCCATTTCAATATCTTGCTATATAGATTGATTGCTTTTCAATTGATAGCGGCCTGTTCTCACAGTAAACAAAAACGCATTTTCGGGCGTGGTCACGTGACTAATGACGTCATCACACAAAGTTTGATATGAGAGTTATTTTATGGTAAGTGTTATTACCTTGTGGTGTTTCACCCTTCTGGGCCTCAAATTGACAAGTTGCAAAGGACTCTGGGAAGGTTCTTATTATAATTATATATTGCTTTTATAATTAATTAGAGTCGATAATGAAAATACATCTAAAATAATAGGTAAATATATTAATTTGATCCTCAATTCATAATCAAGGTAATTAGTATAATTTATTGTCTAAGATTTTATTAATTGTCATTTATTCTTTGTATTACTTGTTAATGTTCAAACCTTTGTTGTAACTAAACCAATACCTCCCTTTGGAGAGTAAGGCGCAATAAAGATATACTATTACTATTATTACTATTACTATTCAGTCATTCATTCAGTCATTCAGTCATTCAGTCATTCAGTCATTCAGTCATTCAGTCATTCAGTCATTCAGTCATTCAGTCATTCAGTCATTCAGTCATTCAGTCATTCAGTCATTCAGTCATTCAGTCATTCAGTCATTCAGTCATTCAGTCATTCAGTCATTCAGTCATTCAGTCATTCAGTCATTCAGTCATTCAGTCATTCAGTCATTCAGTCATTCAGTCATTCAGTCATTCAGTCATTCAGTCATTCAGTCATTCAGTCATTCAGTCATTCAGTCATTCAGTCATTCAGTCATTCAGTCATTCAGTCATTCAGTCATTCAGTCATTCAGTCAGTCAGTCAGTCAGTCAGTCATTCAGTCATTCAGTCATTCAGTCATTCAGTCATTCAGTCATTCAGTCATTCAGTCATTCAGTCATTCAGTCATTCAGTCATTCAGTCATTCAGTCATTCAGTCATTCAGTCATTCAGTCATTCAGTCATTCAGTCATTCAGTCATTCAGTCATTCAGTCATTCAGTCATTCAGTCATTCAGTCATTCAGTCATTCAGTCATTCAGTCATTCAGTCATTCAGTCATTCAGTCATTCAGTCATTCAGTCATTCAGTCATTCAGTCATTTAGTCATTCAGTCATTCAGTCATTCAGTCATTCAGTCATTCAGTCATTCAGTCATTCAGTCATTCAGTCATTCAGTCATTCAGTCATTCAGTCATTCAGTCATTCAGTCATTCAGTCACTCAGTCATTCAGTCATTCAGTCATTCAGTCATTCAGTCATTCAGTCATTCAGTCATTCAGTCATTCAGTCATTCAGTCATTCAGTCATTCAGTCATTCAGTCATTCAGTCATTCAGTCATTCAGTCATTCAGTCATTCAGTCATTCAGTCATTCAGTCATTCAGTCATTCAGTCATTCAGTCATTCAGTCATTCAGTCATTCAGTCATTCAGTCATTCAGTCATTCAGTCATTCAGTCATTCAGTCATTCAGTCATTCAGTCATTCAGTCATTCAGTCATTCAGTCATTCAGTCATTCAGTCATTCAGTCATTCAGTCATTCAGTCATTCAGTCATTCAGTCATTCAGTCATTCAGTCATTCAGTCCATTCAGTCATTCAGTCATTCAGTCATTCAGTCATTCAGTCATTCAGTCATTCAGTCATTCAGTCATTCATTCAGTCATTCAGTCATTCAGTCAGTCATTCAGTCATTCAGTCATTCAGTCATTCAGTCATTCAGTCATTCAGTCATTCAGTCATTCAGTCATTCAGTCATTCAGTCATTCAGTCATTCAGTCATTCAGTCATTCAGTCATTCAGTCATTCAGTCATTCAGTCATTCAGTCATTCAGTCATTCAGTCATTCAGTCATTCAGTCATTCAGTCATTCAGTCATTCAGTCATTCAGTCATTCAGTCATTCAGTCATTCAGTCATTCAGTCATTCAGTCATTCAGTCATTCAGTCATTCAGTCATTCAGTCATTCAGTCATTCAGTCATTCAGTCATTCAGTCATTCAGTCATTCAGTCATTCAGTCATTCAGTCATTCAGTCATTCAGTCATTCAGTCATTCAGTCATTCAGTCATTCAGTCATTCAGTCATTCAGTCATTCAGTCATTCAGTCATTCAGTCATTCAGTCACTCAGTCATTCAGTCATTCAGTCATTCAGTCATTCAGTCATTCAGTCATTCAGTCATTCAGTCATTCAGTCATTCAGTCATTCAGTCATTCAGTCATTCAGTCATTCAGTCATTCAGTCATTCAGTCATTCAGTCATTCAGTCATTCAGTCATTCAGTCATTCAGTCATTCAGTCATTCAGTCATTCAGTCATTCAGTCATTCAGTCATTCAGTCATTCAGTCATTCAGTCATTCAGTCATTCAGTCATTGAAGAAACAAGAAAACAAGATAAAAAACAAGATAAATTTCAAATATGAAAACGAAACTCTACAAATTGTCGACAAACAAACGTATTTAGGTATAGAAATGACGTCATCCGGTCGTTACACCTACGCAAGAGAAATTCTAAGCAAAAAAGCCACTAAAGTTCTCTCGATAATTAAACGATCCCTTTCTAACACTGATTCAGCAACAATTGAAACAAGAACCAAACTTTTCAATGCCCTTGTTAAACCTGTGCTACTTTATGGATGCGAAATTTGGGGACCTGAACTATTATCATACAAAACACATTTTGATAAAAGTACAATTGAACAAGTTCACATTAAGTTTTGTAAACAAACATTAAATGTCCCATGGTATACAGAGAACATTGCTTGCAGGGCAGAGCTTGGGCGATACCCTTTAAGTATTGATATAAAAGCCTCAATCTTCAGCTACTGGCAAAGATTGAGGCATTCTTGCAACAACGTTTTATTAAGTGAAGCATTTCAATATGCAACAAAATATACCCCTTTCTTCGATGTACTAATTAGCGAAGAGAGTACTAGGAGGTATCAAATTAAAGAACCAGTAACCCAACAACACATCAAGAATGCACGATTAACTATAAAAAAAAACCTCAGGAATCAATATTTTCAAAACTGGCTTGAAACCCAGAACAGTTCATCAACAACTTCAAGAGAAAAATTTACACATAAAGAAGTTAAAAGGAATTACCAATTTGAAAATTACTTGACAATAGTTACAAACCCAGCACACAGAATAAGCCTGACAAGGCTTAGATTAGGATGCCATGCATTACGCATACAAACTGGAAAATATGAAAATAGTGGAGCATTAATTCCAGTAGAAGAGCGAACATGTTTGATATGCAAGGAAAATGTCATAGAACACGAACAGCATTTCTTGATGTATTGCCAGGGGTATACTGCCATAAGACGTGAACTACATTCCCTCATTTCAAACACCGATGCAAATTACGTAAGATTAAATGATAACGATAAAACTAAATATTTACTTAGAGTCGATAATGAAAATACATCTAAAATAATAGGTAAATATATTAATTTGATGTTTCAAAAAAGGAAAGAGATCCTCAATTCATAATCAAGGTAATTAGTATAATTTATTGTCTAAGATTTTATTAATTGTCATTTATTCTTTGTATTAGTTAATGTTCAAACCTTTATTGTAACTAAACCAATACCTCCCTTTGGAGAGTAAGGCGCAATAAAGATATACTATTACTATTACTATTACTATTCAGTCATTCAGTCATTCAGTCATTCAGTCATTCAGTCATTCAGTCATTCAGTCATTCAGTCATTCAGTCATTCAGTCATTCAGTCATTCAGTCATTCAGTCATTCAGTCATTCAGTCATTCAGTCATTCAGTCATTCAGTCATTCAGTCATTCAGTCATTCAGTCATTCAGTCATTCAGTCATTCAGTCATTCAGTCATTCAGTCATTCAGTCATTCAGTCATTCAGTCATTCAGTCATTCAGTCATTCAGTCATTCAGTCATTCAGTCATTCAGTCATTCAGTCATTCAGTCAGTCAGTCAGTCGTCCAATCAGTCAGTAAGTTAGACATTCAGTCAGTCAGTCCGTCAGTCAGTGAATTCAGTCATTCAGTCATTCAGTCAGTCCGTCAGTCAGTGAATTCAGTCATTCAGTCATTCAGTCATTCAGTCATTCAGTCATTCAGTCATTCAGTCATTCAGTCATTCAGTCATTCAGTCATTCAGTCATTCAGTCATTCAGTCATTCAGTCATTCAGCCATTCAGTCATTCAGTCATTCAGTCATTCAGTCATTCAGTCATTCAGTCATTCAGTCATTCAGTCATTCAGTCATTCAGTCATTCAGTCATTCAGTCATTCAGTCATTCAGTCATTCAGTCATTCAGTCATTCAGTCATTCAGTCATTCAGTCATTCAGTCATTCAGTCATTCAGTCATTCAGTCATTCAGTCATTCAGTCATTCAGTCATTCAGTCATTCAGTCATTCAGTCATTCAGTCATTCAGTCATTCAGTCATTCAGTCATTCAGTCATTCAGTCATTCAGTCATTCAGTCATTCAGTCATTCAGTCATTCAGTCATTCAGTCATTCAGTCATTCAGTCATTCAGTCATTCAGTCATTCAGTCATTCAGTCATTCAGTCATTCAGTCATTCAGTCATTCAGTCATTCAGTCATTCAGTCATTCAGTCATTCAGTCATTCAGTCATTCAGTCATTCAGTCATTCAGTCATTCAGTCATTCAGTCATTCAGTCATTCAGTCATTCAGTCATTCAGTCATTCAGTCATTCAGTCATTCAGTCATTCAGTCATTCAGTCATTCAGTCATTCAGTCATTCAGTCATTCAGTCATTCAGTCATTCAGTCATTCAGTCATTCAGTCATTCAGTCATTCAGTCATTCAGTCATTCAGTCATTCAGTCATTCAGTCATTCAGTCATTCAGTCATTCAGTCATTCAGTCATTCAGTCATTCAGTCATTCAGTCATTCAGTCATTCAATCATTCAGTCATTCAGTCATTCAGTCATTCAGTCATTCAGTCATTCAGTCATTCAGTCATTCAGTCATTCAGTCATTCAGTCATTCAGTCATTCAGTCATTCAGTCATTCAGTCATTCAGTCATTCAGTCATTCAGTCATTCAGTCATTCAGTCATTCAGTCATTCAGTCATTCAGTCATTCAGTCATTCAGTCATTCAGTCATTCAGTCATTCAGTCATTCAGTCATTCAGTCATTCAGTCATTCAGTCATTCAGTCATTCAGTCATTCAGTCAGTCAGTCAGTCAGTCAGTCATTCAGTCATTCAGTCATTCAGTCATTCAGTCATTCAGTCATTCAGTCATTCAGTCATTCAGTCATTCAGTCATTCAGTCATTCAGTCATTCAGTCATTCAGTCATTCAGTCATTCAGTCATTCAGTCATTCATTCAGTCATTCAGTCATTCAGTCATTCAGTCATTCAGTCATTCAGTCATTCAGTCATTCAGTCATTCAGTCATTCAGTCATTCAGTCATTGAAGAAACAAGAAAACAAGATAAAAAACAAGATAAATTTCAAATATGAAAACGAAACTCTACAAATTGTCGACAAACAAACGTATTTAGGTATAGAAATGACGTCATCCGGTCGTTACACCTACGCAAGAGAAATTCTAAGCAAAAAAGCCACTAAAGTTCTCTCGATAATTAAACGATCCCTTTCTAACACTGATTCAGCAACAATTGAAACAAGAACCAAACTTTTCAATGCCCTTGTTAAACCTGTGCTACTTTATGGATGCGAAATTTGGGGACCTGAACTATTATCATACAAAACACATTTTGATAAAAGTACAATTGAACAAGTTCACATTAAGTTTTGTAAACAAACATTAAATGTCCCATGGTATACAGAGAACATTGCTTGCAGGGCAGAGCTTGGGCGATACCCTTTAAGTATTGATATAAAAGCCTCAATCTTCAGCTACTGGCAAAGATTGAGGCATTCTTGCAACAACGTTTTTATTAAGTGAAGCATTTCAATATGCAACAAAATATACCCCTTTCTTCGATGTACTAATTAGCGAAGAGAGTACTAGGAGGTATCAAATTAAAGAACCAGTAACCCAACAACACATCAAGAATGCACGATTAACTATAAAAAAAACCCTCAGGAATCAATATTTTCAAAACTGGCTTGAAACCCAGAACAGTTCATCAACAACTTCAAGAGAAAAATTTACACATAAAGAAGTTAAAAGGAATTACCAATTTGAAAATTACTTGACAATAGTTACAAACCCAGCACACAGAATAAGCCTGACAAGGCTTAGATTAGGATGCCATGCATTACGCATACAAACTGGAAAATATGAAAATAGTGGAGCATTAATTCCAGTAGAAGAGCGAACATGTTTGATATGCAAGGAAAATGTCATAGAACACGAACAGCATTTCTTGATGTATTGCCAGGGGTATACTGCCATAAGACGTGAACTACATTCCCTCATTTCAAACACCGATGCAAATTACGTAAGATTAAATGATAACGATAAAACTAAATATTTACTTAGAGTCGATAATGAAAATACATCTAAAATAATAGGTAAATATATTAATTTGATGTTTCAAAAAAGGAAAGAGATCCTCAATTCATAATCAAGGTAATTAGTATAATTTATTGTCTAAGATTTTATTAATTGTCATTTATTCTTTGTATTAGTTAATGTTCAAACCTTTATTGTAACTAAACCAATACCTCCCTTTGGAGAGTAAGGCGCAATAAAGATATACTATTACTATTACTATTACTATTCAGTCATTCAGTCATTCAGTCATTCAGTCATTCAGTCATTCAGTCATTCAGTCATTCAGTCATTCAGTCATTCAGTCATTCAGTCATTCAGTCATTCAGTCATTCAGTCATTCAGTCATTCAGTCATTCAGTCATTCAGTCATTCAGTCATTCAGTCATTCAGTCATTCAGTCATTCAGTCATTCAGTCATTCAGTCATTCAGTCATTCAGTCATTCAGTCATTCAGTCATTCAGTCATTCAGTCATTCAGTCATTCAGTCATTCAGTCATTCAGTCATTCAGTCATTCAGTCAGTCATTCAGTCAGTCAGTCAGTCGTCCAATCAGTCAGTAAGTTAGACATTCAGTCAGTCAGTCCGTCAGTCAGTGAATTCAGTCATTCAGTCATTCAGTCATTCAGTCATTCAGTCATTCAGTCATTCAGTCATTCATTCAGTCATTCAGTCATTCAGTCATTCAGTCATTCAGTCATTCAGTCATTCAGTCATTCAGTCATTCAGTCATTCAGTCATTCAGTCATTCAGTCATTCAGTCATTCAGTCATTCAGTCATTCAGTCATTCAGTCATTCAGTCATTCAGTCATTCAGTCATTCAGTCATTCAGTCATTCAGTCATTCAGTCATTCAGTCATTCAGTCATTCAGTCATTCAGTCATTCAGTCATTCAGTCATTCAGTCATTCAGTCATTCAGTCATTCAGTCATTCAGTCATTCAGTCATTCAGTCATTCAGTCATTCAGTCATTCAGTCATTCAGTCATTCAGTCATTCAGTCATTCAGTCATTCAGTCATTCAGTCATTCAGTCATTCAGTCATTCAGTCATTCAGTCATTCAGTCATTCAGTCATTCAGTCATTCAGTCATTCAGTCATTCAGTCATTCAGTCATTCAGTCATTCAGTCATTCAGTCATTCAGTCATTCAGTCATTCAGTCATTCAGTCATTCAGTCATTCAGTCATTCAGTCATTCAGTCATTCAGTCATTCAGTCATTCAGTCATTCAGTCATTCAGTCATTCAGTCATTCAGTCATTCAGTCATTCAGTCATTCAGTCATTCAGTCATTCAGTCATTCAGTCATTCAGTCATTCAGTCATTCAGTCATTCAGTCATTCAGTCATTCAGTCATTCAGTCATTCAGTCATTCAGTCATTCAGTCATTCAGTCATTCAGTCATTCAGTCATTCAGTCATTCAGTCATTCAGTCATTCAGTCATTCAATCATTCAGTCATTCAGTCATTCAGTCATTCAGTCATTCAGTCATTCAGTCATTCAGTCAGTCAGTCATTCAGTCATTCAGTCATTCAGTCATTCAGTCATTCAGTCATTCAGTCATTCAGTCATTCAGTCATTCAGTCATTCAGTCATTCAGTCATTCAGTCATTCAGTCATTCAGTCATTCAGTCATTCAGTCATTCAGTCATTCAGTCATTCAGTCATTCAGTCATTCAGTCATTCAGTCATTCAGTCATTCAGTCATTCAGTCATTCAGTCATTCAGTCATTCAGTCATTCAGTCATTCAGTCATTCAGTCATTCAGTCATTCAGTCATTCAGTCATTCAGTCATTCAGTCATTCAGTCATTCAGTCATTCAGTCATTCAGTCATTCAGTCATTCAGTCATTCAGTCATTCAGTCATTCAGTCATTCAGTCATTCAGTCATTCAGTCATTCAGTCATTCAGTCATTCAGTCATTCAGTCATTCAGTCATTCAGTCATTCAGTCATTCAGTCATTCAGTCATTCAGTCATTCAGTCATTCAGTCATTCAGTCATTCAGTCATTCAGTCATTCAGTCATTCAGTCATTCAGTCATTCAGTCATTCAGTCATTCAGTCATTCAGTCATTCAGTCATTCAGTCATTCAGTCATTCAGTCATTCAGTCATTCAGTCATTCAGTCATTCAGTCATTCAGTCATTCAGTCATTGAAGAAACAAGAAAACAAGATAAAAACAAGATAAATTTCAAATATGAAAACGAAACTCTACAAATTGTCGACAAACAAACGTATTTAGGTATAGAAATGACGTCATCCGGTCGTTACACCTACGCAAGAGAAATTCTAAGCAAAAAAGCCACTAAAGTTCTCTCGATAATTAAACGATCCCTTTCTAACACTGATTCAGCAACAATTGAAACAAGAACCAAACTTTTCAATGCCCTTGTTAAACCTGTGCTACTTTATGGATGCGAAATTTGGGGACCTGAACTATTATCATACAAAACACATTTTGATAAAAGTACAATTGAACAAGTTCACATTAAGTTTTGTAAACAAACATTAAATGTCCCATGGTATACAGAGAACATTGCTTGCAGGGCAGAGCTTGGGCGATACCCTTTAAGTATTGATATAAAAGCCTCAATCTTCAGCTACTGGCAAAGATTGAGGCATTCTTGCAACAACGTTTTATTAAGTGAAGCATTTCAATATGCAACAAAATATACCCCTTTCTTCGATGTACTAATTAGCGAAGAGAGTACTAGGAGGTATCAAATTAAAGAACCAGTAACCCAACAACACATCAAGAATGCACGATTAACTATAAAAAAAACCCTCAGGAATCAATATTTTCAAAACTGGCTTGAAACCCAGAACAGTTCATCAACAACTTCAAGAGAAAAATTTACACATAAAGAAGTTAAAAGGAATTACCAATTTGAAAATTACTTGACAATAGTTACAAACCCAGCACACAGAATAAGCCTGACAAGGCTTAGATTAGGATGCCATGCATTACGCATACAAACTGGAAAATATGAAAATAGTGGAGCATTAATTCCAGTAGAAGAGCGAACATGTTTGATATGCAAGGAAAATGTCATAGAACACGAACAGCATTTCTTGATGTATTGCCAGGGGTATACTGCCATAAGACGTGAACTACATTCCCTCATTTCAAACACCGATGCAAATTACGTAAGATTAAATGATAACGATAAAACTAAATATTTACTTAGAGTCGATAATGAAAATACATCTAAAATAATAGGTAAATATATTAATTTGATGTTTCAAAAAAGGAAAGAGATCCTCAATTCATAATCAAGGTAATTAGTATAATTTATTGTCTAAGATTTTATTAATTGTCATTTATTCTTTGTATTAGTTTAATGTTCAAACCTTTATTGTAACTAAACCAATACCTCCCTTTGGAGAGTAAGGCGCAATAAAGATATACTATTACTATTACTATTACTATTCAGTCATTCAGTCATTCAGTCATTCAGTCATTCAGTCATTCAGTCATTCAGTCATTCAGTCATTCAGTCATTCAGTCATTCAGTCATTCAGTCATTCAGTCATTCAGTCATTCAGTCATTCAGTCATTCAGTCATTCAGTCATTCAGTCATTCAGTCATTCAGTCATTCAGTCATTCAGTCATTCAGTCATTCAGTCATTCAGTCATTCAGTCATTCAGTCATTCAGTCATTCAGTCATTCAGTCATTCAGTCATTCAGTCATTCAGTCATTCAGTCATTCAGTCAGTCAGTCAGTCGTCCAATCAGTCAGTAAGTTAGACATTCAGTCAGTCAGTCCGTCAGTCAGTGAATTCAGTCATTCAGTCATTCAGTCATTCAGTCATTCAGTCATTCAGTCATTCAGTCATTCAGTCATTCAGTCATTCAGTCATTCAGTCATTCAGTCATTCAGTCATTCAGTCATTCAGTCATTCAGTCATTCAGTCATTCAGTCATTCAGTCATTCAGTCATTCAGTCATTCAGTCATTCAGTCATTCAGTCATTCAGTCATTCAGTCATTCAGTCATTCAGTCATTCAGTCATTCAGTCATTCAGTCATTCAGTCATTCAGTCATTCAGTCATTCAGTCATTCAGTCATTCAGTCATTCAGTCATTCAGTCATTCAGTCATTCAGTCATTCAGTCATTCAGTCATTCAGTCATTCAGTCATTCAGTCATTCAGTCATTCAGTCATTCAGTCATTCAGTCATTCAGTCATTCAGTCATTCAGTCATTCAGTCATTCAGTCATTCAGTCATTCAGTCATTCAGTCAGTCAGTCATTCAGTCATTCAGTCATTCAGTCATTCAGTCATTCAGTCATTCAGTCATTCAGTCATTCAGTCATTCAGTCATTCAGTCATTCAGTCATTCAGTCATTCAGTCATTCAGTCATTCAGTCATTCAGTCATTCAGTCATTCAGTCATTCAGTCATTCAGTCATTCAGTCATTCAGTCATTCAGTCATTCAGTCATTCAGTCATTCAGTCATTCAGTCATTCAGTCATTCAGTCATTCAGTCATTCAGTCATTCAGTCATTCAGTCATTCAGTCATTCAGTCATTCAGTCATTCAGTCATTCAGTCATTCAGTCATTCAGTCATTCAGTCATTCAGTCATTCAGTCATTCAGTCATTCAGTCATTCAGTCATTCAGTCATTCAGTCATTCAGTCATTCAGTCATTCAGTCATTCAGTCATTCAGTCATTCAGTCATTCAGTCATTCAGTCATTCAGTCATTCAGTCATTCAGTCATTCAGTCATTCAGTCATTCAGTCATTCAGTAATTCAGTCATTCAGTCAGTCAGTCATTCAGTCATTCAGTCATTCAGTCATTCAGTCATTCAGTCATTCAGTCATTCAGTCATTCAGTCATTCAGTCATTCAGTCATTCAGTCATTCAGTCATTCAGTCATTCAGTCATTCATTCAGTCATTCAGTCATTCAGTCATTCAGTCATTCAGTCATTCAGTCATTCAGTCATTCAGTCATTCAGTCATTCAGTCATTCAGTCATTGAAGAAACAAGAAAACAAGATAAAAAACAAGATAAATTTCAAATATGAAAACGAAACTCTACAAATTGTCGACAAACAAACGTATTTAGGTATAGAAATGACGTCATCCGGTCGTTACACCTACGCAAGAGAAATTCTAAGCAAAAAAGCCACTAAAGTTCTCTCGATAATTAAACGATCCCTTTCTAACACTGATTCAGCAACAATTGAAACAAGAACCAAACTTTTCAATGCCCTTGTTAAACCTGTGCTACTTTATGGATGCGAAATTTGGGGACCTGAACTATTATCATACAAAACACATTTTGATAAAAGTACAATTGAACAAGTTCACATTAAGTTTTGTAAACAAACATTAAATGTCCCATGGTATACAGAGAACATTGCTTGCAGGGCAGAGCTTGGGCGATACCCTTTAAGTATTGATATAAAAGCCTCAATCTTCAGCTACTGGCAAAGATTGAGGCATTCTTGCAACAACGTTTTATTAAGTGAAGCATTTCAATATGCAACAAAATATACCCCTTTCTTCGATGTACTAATTAGCGAAGAGAGTACTAGGAGGTATCAAATTAAAGAACCAGTAACCCAACAACACATCAAGAATGCACGATTAACTATAAAAAAAACCCTCAGGAATCAATATTTTCAAAACTGGCTTGAAACCCAGAACAGTTCATCAACAACTTCAAGAGAAAAATTTACACATAAAGAAGTTAAAAGGAATTACCAATTTGAAAATTACTTGACAATAGTTACAAACCCAGCACACAGAATAAGCCTGACAAGGCTTAGATTAGGATGCCATGCATTACGCATACAAACTGGAAAATATGAAAATAGTGGAGCATTGATTCCAGTAGAAGAGCGAACATGTTTGATATGCAAGGAAAATGTCATAGAACACGAACAGCATTTCTTGATGTATTGCCAGGGTATACTGCCATAAGACGTGAACTACATTCCCTCATTTCAAACACCGATGCAAATTACGTAAGATTAAATGATAACGATAAAACTAAATATTTACTTAGAGTCGATAATGAAAATACATCTAAAATAATAGGTAAATATATTAATTTGATGTTTCAAAAAAGGAAAGAGATCCTCAATTCATAATCAAGGTAATTAGTATAATTTATTGTCTAAGATTTTATTAATTGTCATTTATTCTTTGTATTAGTTAATGTTCAAACCTTTATTGTAACTAAACCAATACCTCCCTTTGGAGAGTAAGGCGCAATAAAGATATACTATTACTATTACTATTACTATTCAGTCATTCAGTCATTCAGTCATTCAGTCATTCAGTCATTCAGTCATTCAGTCATTCAGTCATTCAGTCATTCAGTCATTCAGTCATTCAGTCATTCAGTCATTCAGTCATTCAGTCATTCAGTCATTCAGTCATTCAGTCATTCAGTCATTCAGTCATTCAGTCATTCAGTCATTCAGTCATTCAGTCATTCAGTCATTCAGTCATTCAGTCATTCAGTCATTCAGTCATTCAGTCATTCAGTCATTCAGTCATTCAGTCAGTCATTCAGTCAGTCAGTCAGTCGTCCAATCAGTCAGTAAGTTAGACATTCAGTCAGTCAGTCCGTCAGTCAGTGAATTCAGTCATTCAGTCATTCAGTCATTCAGTCATTCAGTCATTCAGTCATTCAGTCATTCAGTCATTCAGTCATTCAGTCATTCAGTCATTCAGTCATTCAGTCATTCAGTCATTCAGTCATTCAGTCATTCAGTCATTCAGTCATTCAGTCATTCAGTCATTCAGTCATTCAGTCATTCAGTCATTCAGTCATTCAGTCATTCAGTCATTCAGTCATTCAGTCATTCAGTCATTCAGTCATTCAGTCATTCAGTCATTCAGTCATTCAGTCATTCAGTCATTCAGTCATTCAGTCATTCAGTCATTCAGTCATTCAGTCATCAGTCATTCAGTCATTCAGTCATTCAGTCATTCAGTCATTCAGTCATTCAGTCATTCAGTCATTCAGTCATTCAGTCATTCAGTCATTCAGTCATTCAGTCATTCAGTCATTCAGTCATTCAGTCATTCAGTCATTCAGTCATTCAGTCATCAGTCATTCAGTCATTCAGTCATTCAGTCATTCAGTCATTCAGTCATTCAGTCATTCAGTCATTCAGTCATTCAGTCATTCAGTCATTCAGTCATTCAGTCATTCAGTCATTCAGTCATTCAGTCATTCAGTCATTCAGTCATTCAGTCATTCAGTCATTCAGTCATTCAGTCATTCAGTCATTCAGTCATTCAGTCATTCAGTCATTCAGTCATTCAGTCATTCAGTCATTCAGTCATTCAGTCATTCAGTCATTCAGTCATTCAGTCATTCAGTCATTCAGTCATTCAGTCATTCAGTCATTCAGTCATTCAGTCATTCAGTCATTCAGTCATTCAGTCATTCAGTCATTCAGTCATTCAGTCATTCAGTCATTCAGTCATTCAGTCATTCAGTCATTCAGTCATTCAGTCATTCAGTCATTCAGTCATTCAGTCATTCAGTCATTCAGTCATTCAGTCATTCAGTCATTCAGTCATTCAGTCATTCAGTCATTCAGTCATTCAGTCATTCAGTCATTCAGTCATTCAGTCATTCAGTCATTCAGTCATTCAGTCATTCAGTCATTCAGTCATTCAGTCATTCAGTCATTCAGTCATTCAGTCATTCAGTCATTCAGTCATTCAGTCATTCAGTCATTCAGTCATTCAGTCATTCAGTCATTCAGTCATTCAGTCATTCAGTCATTCAGTCATTCAGTCATTCAGTCATTCAGTCATTCAGTCATTCAGTCATTCAGTCATTCAGTCATTCAGTCATTCAGTCATTCAGTCATTCAGTCATTCAGTCATTCAGTCATTCAGTCATTCAGTCATTCAGTCATTCAGTCATTCAGTCATTCAGTCATTCAGTCATTCAGTCATTCAGTCATTCAGTCATTCAGTCATTCAGTCATTCAGTCATTCAGTCATTCAGTCATTCAGTCATTCAGTCATTCAGTCATTCAGTCATTCAGTCATTCAGTCATTCAGTCATTCAGTCATTCAGTCATTCAGTCATTCAGTCATCAGTCATTCAGTCATTCAGTCATTCAGTCATTCAGTCATTCAGTCATTCAGTCATTCAGTCATTCAGTCATTCAGTCATTCAGTCATTCAGTCATTCAGTCATTCAGTCATTCAGTCATTCAGTCATTCAGTCATTCAGTCATTCAGTCATTCAGTCATTCAGTCATTCAGTCATTCAGTCATTCAGTCATTCAGTCATTCAGTCATTCAGTCATTCAGTCATTCAGTCATTCAGTCATTCAGTCATTCAGTCATTCAGTCATTCAGTCATTCAGTCATTCAGTCATTCAGTCATTCAGTCATTCAGTCATTCAGTCATTCAGTCATTCAGTCATTCAGTCATTCAGTCATTCAGTCATTCAGTCATTCAGTCATTCAGTCATTCAGTCATTCAGTCATTCAGTCATTCAGTCATTCAGTCATTCAGTCATTCAGTCATTCAGTCATTCAGTCATTCAGTCATTCAGTCATTCAGTCATTCAGTCATTCAGTCATTCAGTCATTCAGTCATTCAGTCATTCAGTCATTCAGTCATTCAGTCATTCAGTCATTCAGTCATTCAGTCATTCAGTCATTCAGTCATTCAGTCATTCAGTCATTCAGTCATTCAGTCATTCAGTCATTCAGTCATTCAGTCATTCAGTCATTCAGTCATTCAGTCATTCAGTCATTCAGTCATTCAGTCATTCAGTCATTCAGTCATTCAGTCATTCAGTCATTCAGTCATTCAGTCATTCAGTCATTCAGTCATTCAGTCATTCAGTCATTCAGTCATTCAGTCATTCAGTCATTCAGTCATTCAGTCATTCAGTCATTCAGTCATTCAGTCATTCAGTCATTCAGTCATTCAGTCATTCAGTCATTCAGTCATTCAGTCATTCAGTCATTCAGTCATTCAGTCATTCAGTCATTCAGTCATTCAGTCATTCAGTCATTCAGTCATTCAGTCATTCAGTCATTCAGTCATTCAGTCATTCAGTCATTCAGTCATTCAGTCATTCAGTCATTCAGTCATTCAGTCATTCAGTCATTCAGTCATTCAGTCATTCAGTCATTCAGTCATTCAGTCATTCAGTCATTCAGTCATTCAGTCATTCAGTCATTCAGTCATTCAGTCATTCAGTCATTCAGTCATTCAGTCATTCAGTCATTCAGTCATTCAGTCATCAGTCATTCAGTCATTCAGTCATTCAGTCATTCAGTCATTCAGTCATTCAGTCATTCAGTCATTCAGTCATTCAGTCATTCAGTCATTCAGTCATTCAGTCATTCAGTCATTCAGTCATTCAGTCATCAGTCATTCAGTCATTCAGTCATTCAGTCATTCAGTCATTCAGTCATTCAGTCATTCAGTCATTCAGTCATTCAGTCATCAGTCATTCAGTCATTCAGTCATTCAGTCATTCAGTCATTCAGTCATGCAGTCATTCAGTCATTCAGTCATTCAGTCATTCAGTCATTCAGTCATTCAGTCATTCAGTCATTCAGTCATTCAGTCATTCAGTCATTCAGTCATTCAGTCATTCAGTCATTCAGTCATTCAGTCATTCAGTCATTCAGTCATTCAGTCATTCAGTCATTCAGTCATTCAGTCATTCAGTCATTCAGTCATTCAGTCATTCAGTCATTCAGTCATTCAGTCATTCAGTCATTCAGTCATTCAGTCATTCAGTCATTCAGTCATTCAGTCATTCAGTCAGTCAGTCAGTCAGTCAGTCAGTCGTCCAATCAGTCAGTAAGTTAGACATTCAGTCAGTCAGTCCGTCAGTCAGTCAGTCAGTCGTCCAATCAGTCAGTAAGTTAGACATTCAGTCAGTCAGTCAGTCAGTCAGTCGTCCAATCAGTCAGTAAGTTAGACATTCAGTCAGTCAGTCCGTCAGTCAGTCAGTCAGTCAGTCATCCAGTCAGGCAAGCTAGCAGGCTGGCAGGCAGTCATTCAGTTAGTTTGTTTGTATGTTGATTTTTCTTATAAAGAACAAACAGTAACAAAAACACCTGCTATGGTGACAGACAGACGTCGGAGGGATGGATTGTCCGATGTGCTTTTCGCAGAAGAACATTCTCTGCCAGTTAATACTGTCAAGTTATAAACTGTAGAACGCTCTCTAGTCCGTGAAAGGTGTTACAAGCGATATTTCTAAGACAAATCTAATGTAAACATTACTGGCTTGTTGACCAGACAAACGATTTCTTGTTGCTATTTTTTGTTACCATTGTTGTCCAGCACTTTCTGTATTGGATACTTAGGGCCGGGCTAAGAATATTGAAGAATATTATTGTAGTTCCGTTTTAGCTTATGTATTAATATTCCCTGTAAATTATATGCAATTTCGTTTTTTCGTAATTTGCCAAAAAACATTATCGAAAGGATATACAGTATATATTTACGAGGGCCACAAGCTGTTAGACTCTTCAAGTTTTATTTTACTTGCGTTATGTTGTGGAAAAGGAGCCGAGCCTTTACTTCCAACGGAGTATAGGAAAGCTTGTAGCTGGTAACATATTTTGTGAGTTCTTCCATCTAATAATTTAAAAAAAATGCGATTTATCTTCAAGATTCAAACCTCAAATGAAACTGAATATCTTTTTTATTTCGACACAATAAGCGTCTTTGAAAGAGAGAGGCGCGTCCCTTTGATCCTATTACAGGTCGCCGGGATATGAGTGGAATTTCCTCACTCATTATGAAATTCAAGTATAGTTTTTGTTTCTTTCGTTGCTTCGAACATAAATTATTGGATGTGCAAGTCAATGCAAACCTAAATATCAAAGTATCAAGATAATAAGGATAATACAGTAAATTTAGGAAGGCTTATATTAAATGAAGCTTACAAACAAGACATGATGGTATTTAACGGTTTTAGGGTAAAATGACATGCAAACGAGGCATTTGGGTCATTCGAGCAATGTGGTATAATGTATGAACTAAAAATGTCTTATTCTCATGTCCTTTTCACACAAACGAACCCTTGATAACCGACTCAAATATAAGCTGATGTTCAAATAATTAATGTACCAAGTTAACTGTTCCCAAGGCTAGTTCACTTTCAGATAATCGGCCGGCATTGTCAAACAACAACAAAAGAAATAGCCTATGGTTTGCCTGATTGCAATTTGACTTAATTTTATTTAGAATGACGTTTCTTTAACTTCCCTTCCCGATATGATAAACATATTATTTAACTTGATTGTCATCGAAGTTCACGTAGCCGAATTTGCAGTAAAGTTAAAATTCCTTATAATTAGCCGGCCATCCGTAAAACAAGAGCTCTGTCCTCGTAGACTAGTCGAAATATTTGGTCATTAAATCTTCCCCTTTAAGCTGTAATACTAGCATCAGAGGTATTATTGTAGCATTCAATTGTTTGTTCACACCATGAATGAGGTCTAGTATATGTGTCTCTCTAGTTCAAAAGACCAGACTGAAGAAACAGTGCCACAGGTTCTCAGGTCTTCTGTATTTAAACGTTTATGATGAATACCCCGACTCAGTGAACCTACAATGAAATTTTATTGGTTTGAATATTTTCTTTACCATCTCGATCAAGCTGGCGAAACCAGTGAAAATTGGGATATTCAATCGATACAATATGAGATTAGGCAGAAGCCTCTGAAAAAAATATATTTGTATGTAGCCTTCTGTGCTTCTTGTCCAGTTTGAAAAATAAGCGAAAAGCGATTATTTTCATCGAAATGTTTTAAATTCATTGTATCGATTCCATCATGCGATTAATTACAACATAACTTTTTCTGGAATTCGACTTCAAATGCAAATTCGAAAACGAAACTAATATTCAATCCGAATCTAAAGCAAATATTTCCCGTACGCTCATGAAATCCTTAAGACCGTGAAGATTACCGTACTACAACAAGCAAAATGTGGAGAGTTTTAGCACTTCACGTCTTGAGTGTCTTCTAAAAGAGAATGGAGTGACAAATCTTGGGTGAATCGGGTCATAAATGGCAACAGATCGCACGAAGTCCAGTCTACAAGCTTAATTGATTACTGTCATCACCATTTATATCCGTTACCCGAATCGACTTTCCATGTCTCTAAAACGGCCCCAAGGCCATTTTGTACCCTACTGTGGCACATATGGTTATTGCTACGCCAGACAATCGGGTCATTTAGATAATTCGACTACAAACAGTCAAAACTACTAGATTTTTCTAAAAATGGAAACAAGAGGGAGGCTTATTTGCTGACAAGCCAGTGAATCACAGGCAAACATGGATGAAAGAAGACGGTTTAATTGAATTTGAGCTGTGGTTAGCTGTTCACATGGCGCCAGATCAAAGAGCATCACTTTAGATCAAAGAAAGGTAAGTTGTTCAATATTTGCATTTGAGGTATGTTTTTATTTAAAGATTACAATCACGAATCAAGTTTTTCGACGTCACCTTTTATTGGCATTGAGTTTTCAGACACAATACCAAGACATTAAATATCTAAGGTACGTAAGGTAAGGTAGAAGGGAACTAAGGGTAATGAGGATAACTGAGGGTAATGCGGGTAACTGGGGTAACTGGGGGTAATTAGGGTAACTAGGGGTAACTGAGTGTAACTGAGTGTGACTGAGTGTAACTGAGTGTAACTGAGTGTAACTGAGGGCAACTGAGGGTAAATTTAGGCCCTAGGCATTTCCTTACATTTTCAACTATATTTAAATTATTTATCATGAGCCCTCACAACACAAAAGGGGTCTTATTAATTTAGGCCCTTTTTATATTACCAGTCCTCATCTTGAGAGTATAGAGAGCTTTACTCACAGGGGTCTTTTTACAAGCATTTCAAGTGTTGCAGGGGTAATTAGGATAACTAGGGGTAATGAGGGTAACTGAGTATAACTGGGGGTAATTAGGGTAACTGAGGGTAATTAAGATAATGAGGATAATTAGGGGAACTGAGGGTAATAAGGGTAATTGAGGATAACTCAGGGTAACTGAGGGTAATGAGGGTAACTGAGAGTAATAAGAGAAACTGAGGGTAATAAGGGTAATTGAGGATAATTAGGGGAACTGAGGGTAATAAGGGTAATTGAGGATAATGAGGGTAACTGAGGGTAATAAGGGCAACTGAGGGTAATGAGGGTGACTGAGGGTAACTGGGGGTAATTAGGGTAACTAGGGGTAATGAGGGTAACTGAGTATAACTGTGGTTAATTAGGGTAACTGAGGGTAATAAGGGTAATTGAGGATAATCAGCGGAACTGAGGGTAATCAGGGAACTGAAGGGTAACTGATGGTGATTGGGGTAATGAGAGTAACTGAGGGAACTGAGGGTAATAAGGGTAACTGAGGATAATGTGGTTAACTGACGGTAATGAGGATAACTGAGGGTAATGAGGGTGACTGAGGGTAACCGGGGTAATGAGGGTAATGAGGGTAACTCAGGGTAACTCAGGGTAATGAGGGAACTAAGGGTAATGAGGATAACTGAGGGTAATGCGGGTAACTGGGGGTAACTGGGGGTAATTAGGGTAACTAGGGGTAATGAGGGTAACTGAGTGTAACTGAGTGTAACTGAGTGTAACTGAGGGCAACTGAGGGTAAATTTAGGCCCTAGGCATTTCCTTACATTTTCAACTATATTTAAATTATTTATCAATTCTTGAGAGTATAGAGAGCTTTACTCACAGGGGTCTTTTTACAAGCATCTCAAATGTTGCAGGGGTAATTAGGATAACTAGGGGTAATGAGGGTAACTGACTATAACTGGGGGTAATTAGGGTAACTGAGGGTAATTAAGATAATGAGGATAATTAGGGGAACTGAGGGTAATAAGGGTAATTGAGGATAACTCAGGGTAACTGAGGGTAATGAGGGTAACTGAGAGTAATAAGAGAAACTGAGGGTAATAAGGGTAATTGAGGATAATTAGGGGAACTGAGGGTAATAAGGGTAATTGAGGATAATGAGGGTAACTGAGGGTAATAAGGGCAACTGAGGGTAATGAGGGTGACTGAGGGTAACTGGGGATAATTAGGGTAACTAGGGGTAATGAGGGTAACTGAGTGTAACTGAGTGTAACTGAGTGTAACTGAGTGTAACTGAGGGCAACTGAGGGTAAATTTAGGCCCTAGGCATTTCCTTACATTTTCAACTATATTTAAATTATTTATCATGAGCCCTCACAACACAAAAGGGGTCTTATTAATTTAGGCCCTTTTTATATTACCAGTCCTCATCTTGAGAGTATAGAGAGCTTTACTCACAGGGGTCTTTTTACAAGCATTTCAAGTGTTGCAGACAGTACAAATTTAAACTCATCTCAAGCCCAGTCAATTACTTTATCGCAGGTTATCAATATATAATTAGATTAACGTTTATTACTTTAAATATAGATTTATGACAAAATTGTAATTGTTAAGTGAAATGCAAATAAATGTACTGTATTACATTGCATGGGTAATTAGGGTAACTGAGGGTAATGTGGGAACTAAGAGTAACTGAGGGTAATTGGGGTAATGAGGGTAACTGAGGGTAATAAGGGTAATTGAGGATAATGAGGGGAACTGAGGGTAATAAGGGAACTGAAGGGTAACTGATGGTAATTGGGTTAACTGAGGGTAACTGAGGGTAAACTGGGGGTAATTAGGATAACTAGGGGTAATGAGGGTAACTGAGTATAACTGGGGGTAATTAGGGTAACTGAGGGTAATTAAGATAATGAGGGTATCTGAGGGTAATGAGGGTAACTGGGGGTTATAAGGGAGACTGAGGATAACTCAGGGTAACTGAGGGTAATGAGGGTAACTGAGAGTAATAAGAGAAACTGAGGGTAATAAGGGTAATTGAGGATAATTAGGGGAACTGAGGGAAATAAGGGTAATTGAGGATAATGAGGGTAACTGAGGGTAACAAGGGCAACTGAGGGTAATGAGGGTGACTGAGGGTAACTGGGGGTAATTAGGGTAACTAGGGGTAATTAAGATAATGAGGGTATCTGAGGGTAATGAGGGTAACTGGGGGTTATAAGGGTGACTGAGGATAACTCAGGGTAACTGAGGGTAATGAGGGTAACTGAGAGTAATAAGAGAAACTGAGGGTAACTGAGGGTAATTAGGGTAATTAGGGTAACTGAGGGAAATAAGGGCAACTGAGGGTAATGAAGGTAACTGAGGGTAACTGAGGTTAATTAGGGTAACTGAGGGTAATAAGGGTAATTGAGGATAATCAGGGGAACTGAGGGTAATCAGGGAACTGAGGGTAATAAGGGTAACTGAGGATAATGTGGTTAACTGACGGTAATGAGGGTAACTGAGGGTAATGAGGATAACTCAGGGTAACTCAGGGTAATGAGGGAACTAAGGGTAATGAGGATAACTGAGGGTAATGCGGGTAACTGGGGGTAACTGGGGGTAATTAGGGTAACTAGGGGTAATGAGGGTAACTGAGTGTAACTGAGGGCAACTGAGGGTAAATTTAGGCCCTAGGCATTTCCTTACATTTTCAACTATATTTAAATTATTTATCAATTCATGAGAGTGGAGAGCTTTACTCACAGGGGTCTTTTTACAAGCATTTTCAAGTGTCATACAGTACAAATTTAAACAGTGAATTATTTTCTGCCATCTCAAGCCCAGTCAATTACTTTATCACAGGTTATCAGCAGCTCGATTAGATTAGTAGTTCCGACTGAGAATGGAACTTTTCAAGACAATGCATCGAAATTGTTCAACAATCTACCAGAATTCATTAAAAACTGTAAAGATTATAGAAGCTTTGTAAGATTTTCGAGAAAATGTTTATGTAATAGAGTAGATGTAGAGTAGAATGATGTTAATTAATTAATATTGATTATTTATTAATTTTTTATTTTATTCCATATTACTGTAATTGCATAAAAATTATATAATATCCCTAGTTTAACTTAAAAATGTAACTTTTAACAGGGAAGAGCCACCTCGTGGATCTGTTAATAAACCGTTATTATTATTACTATTATTATCAATTCATTACTGTCAAATAGTTGTCATCTTTATTGGGATTAATTAGTTCCTGTGTTCATGGACCTCAGGGGCTGTTGAATGCATTACTTATGTGACTGAGCCAATATCTGTAACTGAGGAGAGGCTGAGCATGGGCTGTGGTGTGTAAGGTGCCGAACATGGTCGGCTACGATTCATAAGGGAGCCTGGCCGATTAAGAAGCTACATCGTGCAGGTAGATGGAGGGATGGCAAGAGGCTCTGGGCGTAGCCTCTGTATCCGTCATGGGGTGACTATCTGGCAGGATGTCTAAAAAACCCTTGTCTCCTTCTTTAGCTTGCGCATTATTGTTGTCCTCTAGCCTCTCATGAACATGAGATGGCCCATTGACATCTGTTCTCTCACCAGTGCCAACTTCTGACAACCTAATGCGCTGCTAATAAGGTTAACTGTTTAAGTTGCGTGTAGACTTCTCACTTGTAGATTACTGTTACAGTGGAAACCCGTTAATACGAACGCCTATTGGCTACAGAAAACTGGCCTTGATACGTACGGCGTAATTGTGGGGTTATTATAAATATACACCAAAAGCTTCTGAACGAGCACTAAAGGCAGCTTGAACCAATTTACAGGAAGATCCGAATGCAGACACAAATTCGTCAAAACAATTAAAACCTGCTCATGCGGGGTCACTATTTGCAATATATAATCCATCGCGGATTTAGTGGCCGTAATGCGGGGTGAAATTAGTATAGGTTATAATATACTCAACAAAGAGATTTCACCAGGCCAAAAAGAGGTGACCGTTATAACGGGGTGGCCGTATTGATGGGGCGTTCGTAAGGCGGGGTTCCACAAACTACAATGTGCATTCCTTTTTATTTGAAATACAGGCAGAAATTAGAAGAAATTACTGTATAATTACCGTATAGCAGGGATTTAAAATGTTATGGCAGATTAGTTGTCGCGTAACGCACATACAGAACATTGCGGGATTTCTTTCAGGCAATTAAGCTCGGCGAGCGAAATAAATCGTCGTTTTCTCTTAAACGAGCTCTGTGACATATGGTTGAATACGATATATCGCGATTTAAAGAAAAGTTAAAAATCCTGCATTGAGATATTTTTTATTTGAATGCTGTAAATATAACCTCTTTAGCAATCTCCTTCCCAGAGTCCTCGTTTTCCTTGTCCAGTGGTCGGGAACGGGCAACAAGAACCTCTGGGGGGGGGGGGGGGGGGGGGGACGATCCGCCATTACAGGATTCTTGGACTTCCTTTTTTACTGCGCATGTCATGGCGGATCGCTTCCTTGTTTCCCGTTCGACCGCTGGACGAGGACTCAGGGAACGAGTTTGGTATTTAGGTAGTGCTGGGTATTGTGCGCACGCAGCAAATTCCTTCATTTGTTTCAGTAATATTAATTCCTGTTAAACTAAAATAGTTTATAATGTAAGATCGAAGTCTATTTTGTTGAACTGCTCCAATTGTTTTAATGCAAGCAGTGATTGTTTGAGAAATTATAGTTGCCCTTTATGATTACTAGGGCTCATAATGAAAACCTCGAGGTCATATAGTCACTATAACCATCCATATTTTGCAAAAATGGGCACGGCGACACACATTTATTATTGTATTTTACTGATGTTCATAACATAATTACCAACTGGAACCAAGTTTTAAATATCCCTTCTTTTCCAATGGAATCACCTGAACAGAGATGTCTCTTTAATAGAGGTGATAAATACAACGATTATAAGAGCGTTTAATTTTGCCGAGACAAAAATGTGTGTCCCGTTAAGTTAAGGAGGTGTACTCTTAATCCTAAACTAGTTTACACTTTAAGTTTGAACTCCACGCGAGGAAGGGTCACCGTATAAGAAACATAAAATTAAAACATAATTTCATCAGGATAAATGCCCGGGGGGGGGGGGGGGTACTCCCTATAATGGACTATACGGGGAGGCTCCGCCTGAAAAGGGTACCTTTTCAGACTGGAGTTATATAAAAGGGTAGGGATTTCACGAGTTGGAGTATAGAAAAGGGTAGGGAAAACTGTCATCATGAGTTGTGAGATGGACTGCAGGTTTGAAGTTCTTAGTCATCGTAAGACAGCTTCCTTCTGGGGATATATATTGTTAATTAAGTTCATTCCAAGGGTATAGAAAAGAGATGCAGTGTTTCTACTTTAGGTATGTGAAACGGGTTCCATTTCATAATTTCTATGTAAGGTATATGAAAAGGGTACCATTTTCCATGGAAGGTATATGAAAGGGGTACCTTTTCTGTCAAAAATGGTATATAAAAGGGTAAGGGGTTGGACCTCTGGGCGGAGCCTCCCCGTATAAAACTTTTTTGAGTACCCCCCCCCCCCCCTCCCCCCGGGGGGATAAATGTAGCGTGTCTCAAATAAAACTGAGTTATATTTCCAAGATATGAGTGGTTTAATTTACTCTACAAAGGCTAATAATTACACGCTACCATTTGTTGGCCCGACGTGGCCTGATTGAATTGAGAAAAGGACTAAGCGGACGAAAATCGGCCTCATTTATAATACATTAGCGTGTTGAAATGTGCGAACTAATCGGGCCGACAAATTGTTGCGCGTAAATAGTCTTACGTTCCGCTATAACGCACCATCAGATTTGGGTACGAGTACGAGAACGAGTACGACTTTTTTAAACCAATTGCTCATCCTCAAGATCATAATTTGTCACGCCAATCTCCGGCCAGAACCTACACTTCTACTGGTCAGTCACGAGGGTTCTGGGAACAATATTGTTTTGAAAGTAGAAAGTCGTACTCGTACTCGTTCTCGTACTCGTACCCCAATCTGAAGGTCCATCTAAAAACGACTGTCTCGTGCAAATTATGACGTCGTGTCAATGCAAAATGACGTCAAACATTAAATACATCCGCCATCCGGGATTTCAAGATTGTTCAGAAAATCTCTTAAATTTGATTTGAAGAAATCGTAAAAACATTTAAGGATGCAAAAACTGCAAAGATTTTGGAAGGAACTCTTCATAAAAATCGAAAATCTCATGAAAACGTCATTTCACGTCATCAAACAATGGACACTGGACCCCCCAGGCTAAAAAGGGTTGATAAACGAACTAGTAATCAGCACACAACAACTGGATCTTGCCTAACTGAGTTTATTTCTCCGACCGGTTTCTTCTGCTAAACTACAGACTTCTTCAGGGAGTTTAACAAGATTCATTAATACGTACACAACCAGTAGTATAGGACATGGGGGTACCGGCGCAGTTTTCTCATATGCCGGAATCTATATATTTTCCATTTCATTTTTGAATCTAGGGGCTACCAGCGCAGAATTTCAGATTTGTGATTCTATATATTTTCCATTTCATTTTTGAATCTAGGGGCTACCAGCGCAGAATTTCAGATTTGTGATTCTATATGTTCTTTAAAACAAATGGTGCGTTTATTTCAGTGCGTGACTTTCTCGGATGGAAATGGTTTAAAATATTATCTTTCTTAATATTATATAGAATGGATTGTAATATTGAAATACATAACAATCTTCAAGATTCTGGAGAAATCTGTTGCCCTTTCTGTTATCGGAAGTTACAAGATAATATAGTAAAGGTTGAATCATGTTGTGATATACAGGATTTAATAAATAACAATGGTGCAGTAATTTGTAAGAATTGTGGCTCTGTACATAGATATGAACCTGTGAAAGAATTCATCGATTACCTTAAGGTTACTAAAAAATCTGTATATCATCGAAAATATCATCTAAACAACGTAATTCTGAATGTTTGTGAAAAAAGCGGATATATAACAACGGATGTGAAAAATAAAATTCATAAGATGTTCAAAGAGATAGATAAGATATTACCGCAAATCAACTGTAATAGAAAAAGAATGATCAATCTGAATTTTATCCTTAAACAAATATTTCAGAAACTTGGAATACCGCATGAGAACATCAAAATAACTACTTCTAAGAAAACATTAGCACACTATCAACAGTATTGGAAAAAACATTCAATCGCTGATTGGCGATAAATTTCAATCGATAATAGATAAATAGCCAGAAACAATTATATTTTTGGCTACTAAAAAGCAGCAAACAAACAGATTATACTGTAGTAAGCACTATAATATAATCTATAAATTAACGTTTAAATGAGTTCATGTAATTACAGTTTCTTATGGCAACAACAGTAAATTATTCCAATAATCTGTCCACACATGGGAGTTCTTTTAACCCAGTCTGGTGTCACGCTCTCGGGTATCACATAAGTATATCCACGGTCAAGTCTATATTTACAATAAAACCGTCCAAAAGCGTCATGGAGAATGCTGTGTGAATGTAATACATCGTTCCATCCTAGTAATTTTTCAAGAATCCAAGTAATACAACCATTTCCAGGACCTAATAAACCAATTTCTCCGTTATTGATTTCAAGAACATCGTCTATCAATAAATTTTCATTATAGTGCTTTTGGTACAGATATTGATAAACTAATGCTGATTTTAAAACAACAACATTAATATGAGGATGCCGCAGCTTTGTTTCATTCAAGAAATAATTCACAAATAATATAACTTCATTCAACATACTAATACGTTAGATTAAACCGTCGTGAATTTCTTATCATACTGTTTCTCGAACCTGTCGACGATAACGCATTTGTCAATTATTAATTCGTCGAGAAGTTTCATTTGATTGATGAAATTGGTGTTATTAAACTCCCCGCCTCTTAGAGAAGCTCTTAGTTCTATTAGAGATTTTTCATAAGTTGTGAAAGCGAAATTTGAAGTCTCAATCTTGCTCGAAAAGTTTTTAATCTCGCTATAACTCTTCAGAAGAATACCCATACCTGATATAACAGAGAGAACAATAGGGTTCAATGTCACGCTACCAACCACAGCTCCTGTTGTAACAAGTGCAATGGCTGCAATATTTGAGATTAAATTCAAACGTCTATAAAACTTGAAAGCTTTCTTGTATACCCAGGCTCTTTTGTGATAGTATGAGTAAAATACTCGAATTTCAACTAATGTCTCTTGACTGATACTTCGATCAATGTGGTTGAACTGAAATATAGATTTCCTTCTTTCCGGCATATATATAATAGTTTAGATTGTATTTTTCATACTCCGTTTTGTTTTTCAAGAAGAAGAATCCTGCCGTATTCAACCGAATCAATGTCGATGGGATGTTGTGAAACCCCAATTCTGGAGACATTGAAGGGTAGATCGATTTTCAGTCTATTACTTGAGAATACCGGTATACTCTCCAGAGTAACGAATATGTCTCCTGAGTGGATACTGAGTTTGAAGTTATAATTGTTGCCATTTTTGATGATCCAGAGAAACATTAATTGGTCTCGATGACCCGCGATAATTCTTTGTGAGTAAACAACAGAACTTGAAACTTTAATCGTGTACGAATTCTCATCAATGTAATACATTACGGGGGCTATCGTATCTGATCCAGTACTTTCTGTAAAACCTATGAAGCTATTACTATAAGACTCAAGCGTACTGTTGTGTTGAAATGATATGAATAATGTAAAGTTGTCATTTTGATCGAATGTCTTTTGTAGCTCAATATGCGATCCCTGAATATCGAATCCGAGCGTTGAGTCGTATTTATCAATTTCGGTATTACTGACAACCAAACCTGGGTTTACCCCGTTTATGTAATTTTTAGTTAAAACGTTAACTAGATTAAACGATGACGGGTCTGTGAGATCGATGAATTGATCGAATATTCGTCTGTACCCGATATTTTTTGTATATGGCATCGATGGGTCATTGATTATTCTATAACCGTTCAGATCGATATTAGTCTCCATCATCATTTTCCCATCTTTGAATATGAATCCGGTATCATATACATCTGGTGAGACATCATTTTCACTTCCAGAAATACCATAAACAATCATTTGTGCATCAAGCTTTGTTGGACTGGAAGCCGTGCCTTCGCATACTAGATCTATATCAATTTCAACTGGTGGTGTGACACTATATTTATGCATATGAACGATACTTTTAGTATATCCTGAAAAATGTTTTATTGTTTGTTGATCAATATTTATACTAGCACTACTAAAATTCACACTTGTTATCGCAGTCGAAATGAAAAATTCGACGGCTAGCGTATACCCTCCCTGTAATATAGGAGACATATCAAATCCTATCCTCGCAGAATATTTGTTTTGAGCATTTTTCTTGATTTTCAGTTTATACGCCATTTTTTTTAATGTATGAGGTGACTCTCCAAACTCAGATATATCAATAACTTCAATATCATGACCGGAAATCGCTTCATCTTTATCCAACATCAGATAGTCAAAGACGTTTTCCTTATTTGCGGATGACTCAATATGGCTTGCTGAAATTGCTGCAGTAACACCGTTCTTATCCAAATAGTTTGTATCAAGATATAATTTATTAATAGCTCTCATATTTTCCGGATCCGGCGGAGTCACAGTATTTAAAATAGGTATAGTTGCTGTTCTTATCAAAGCATTTTGAATATTTTTCATACTGTTCCAATCTAGATCTAAATCTGAAAGCATTTTATTATCACCAAGAACTGAAAGAGCTGTCAGATCGACATACGCTTTATTAGCAGCTTGAAGTCGAGTCGATGGAGTACTGACATTATTGATATGTTCATTTGACATATCGAGACTGCCAGTCATTTTGCCCCCCGAGATATCTAACTTCTTACTAAGTTCACTATCAAGATAATTCTTTGTGGGAAGCGTGAATAATTCAGATTTATTAACTTTTGTGGCGAGTTTTGTATCGATGTATTTTTTAGGGACGAGTGATTGATCATCGTACACGCTCGAAAATGCTTCAGTATTTTTTATCAGTTGACCTTTTAAATCAAAAAAAATTTCAGTTGTGTCTCTTTTCAAAAAATTGTTATTGAGATAGCTCTTGTTAACGACTGATTCCAGATCTCTGACTTTGACACTGTATTCATCGTCTATTTTAGAATCTGGTAGTGTTTTCACATTCAGAATCGAATAATTTTTCATATCAAAGTCGCCATCAATATCATCTTTTTTATTCGATATTTGTGTTTGAAGATCTTGTTTAACCTTATTGAGAGTTAGCAGATTAACACCGTCTTGATCTCCAATAGGATTGCCCATTGATTTTATCAAACGATTCCTCATGACGATATCGCCGCAGCCAACGATACCATTCCCGCCCATATTAAGATGATTAGTCATATGATTAGATCCGTTTAAAAGCAATGTTTGTGCTCTCATCGTCATATAATTGATTCCGTCTTGAGCATTTGTTGGATCGGCAAGATTGGTTATTTTTTTAAGCTGTAAATCGAAATTACCGTCTGCATCAAGTTTAAAACCTATACCCGGTCGACCCATCGGGCCTGTTGATCCTGCGTTATAGCTGCTATCACTGTTGGTACTGGAACTGCCATGTTCATTAAAAATACCCATTATTACTATATCGTTAGATTAAATCACTCCATAAAAATTTCGTTTGATTAATTTCATAGGTTTATCGACATATAAAAATGAGTATGGTTTTTTGGTGGCCTTAATATATTTTTCCTTATCAACATCAAGCTCTCTAGATATCAGATTTCTTTCGTTACTAGATGGGAAATCATAAACGCAATAATGTGAGCAATTCAATCTAATATCTTTCGGTGTTTTGTAAAAACTTTGACTAAGATAGATAACACTGCAGTTTTTATGTCGCCCTTGAATGAAATAATCAACCAGATCCTTTTGATTTTTTTCGCAAACAAAGTCATCAAAAATAACCACTCTTTGTAAATCTTGATTTTCTAATTTATTCACGGCTGTAATTTTATCATTACTAGAAACTAAAACATCATACCCAACTTGTTTACTAATTTCATTCATTGTCTTCATCAGGTTTTTATATTTCTCCTGTTCGAGATTTTTACCATATAGATGAACTTGATCATAATAAATAAGCGGTTTCGTGATCATATGAAATAATAAATTCGTCTTGCCGCTGCCCGAATTTCCGCAAATCAGCATACGAAATGTGCTCTTGGGCATGTATTCATACAACTGTTTGAAATTATCTTGTTGACTGTTACCATCGTAATTTGGTATTTCCATATATTATTACGTTATATATTAATGATAAGATTTGTATGAATGTTTTTTCACCACCTATCTCTTTTTTACTTATCTTTTGAGATAAGTTCAGATAACTTTATATAACGTAATAATATATGGATATTGAACGATATAAAAGACTTATTATTCCTAAAATAGAATCGGGGAAAATAACTAAAATTGTCCGCGATGTTATCAAAGATGATGAAACGTCTAAGCAGGATGTCTATGAGCAAAAAAAAGAAGACGCCAAACCGATTACAGAACAATTGGAGAAAGAAATTGATGAAATCAGTAAGTTGAGAGAAGAAACAAAAGAAATGCAAATAGTCCCATATTCAGAACAAGTTAAAAGATTAGCATTGCCTGGACCTGACGGCAAACAAACAAAAATGGTTTCAGATCTGGACAAAGGTTTTACAGAAGAATAGACTTTGCAATTATGCAAAAACATCAATTACCACTACCATCTACAGTTTTGGTCGATACATTGAAAGATGCTGACGCAGCTAGTAAAATATCTAATAAAGCTGCTAAATTGAATCAATTATTAGGACAACAAAAAGGGAGTATATCTACAACAAAAAAAGCAAGAAAGGATAATAAAGATGTAATAGAAAGATATAGTGAAGAGATTGAATCTATAAAAAAATACCGAAAGCGAATCAGTTTAGTTGAAGAAGGTACAAAAACTTTAAAAGTTGGAGAGGGTATTTATACACAAACAAAAAGAAATGCTTATAAAATCATCAACGGTACATATGGTAATTTAATCATTAATATGCCTGAATTATACGGCCAGCTTAAATTAATTGCTTACAAAGATGGTGAAAAAGTATATGATAAACGAGTTGATTTTGATACACTTGATCTGCTTACAAAGAGATTTAACACTAAAAAGAAATATAGTCCTTTATCAAAAATAGTATTTGACGACTTGAATAGAATCAGCGAAATTCCAATACATAGAACAAGTAAAAAATACAAAAAGATAGGTAGTGGAGTTGTTTATTATAATAACCCACAGGATTTATTTTCACGTCTGGAGCTGCTAGGAGGTAGTATTCTTGCAGGTAATGATGGTGTTAAAGATGAATTCTCTGAAATTGTGCACACCCTGAATAAATTAGGTGTTATTAATCACAAACAATTCAACGATCTTTTGAAAGAATATATAATGTAATTTAATTATATAATGAACGAAAGAGCTATTCATATCTCATCGATTAATAGAATAAAAGTAGGTCGAAGCAGAACTGAAGATTTTGTTGTTAAATTCAATCCAATTTTAAAATTAAACCCAGATATGCATCATGAACTAGCTGTAGATCGTCTGACCATGACATATAGTTGGCATAATATTTCGTCGGTCTATGGAAATGATTCTATCAAATATTCTACAGATGGAGGCCAGTCCTGGGAAACAGTTAATTTTGTTGCTGGGATGTATAGTTATGACGACGTTAACGATTATCTACATCAAATCATGAACACTAAAAACCACAAAACAGCAGAAGGTGGTTATAACATCGATATTACATTCGTTCTGTCTTCGTATAGAGTGGTTATTGAAATTGAGAATAATTATCAGCTAGATCTTAGAGGTAATGTATTTGGCGAGTTAATTGGATTCGAACAGAAGATTATTATACAAACGGAGTATGGATCAATGCTCCCCAATATCACAAATAGCATCGACTCCTTATATATAAATACCGATGCAATCACAGACAGTCTTGTGGACGGTAAAAACAGCAATTCATTATGCGTTCTTCCAACTGACAATCTGACACGTAGTTTCCCATTCACATTTGAGCCGAGGCGGGCTCTCTTTAGTCCTGTAGCTTCTAATAATATCAGTCAAATGAGATTCTATGTATCAGATGCTCTCGATAGACCCGTGATTTTGAACGGCATCGACTGGTATATAACACTGATTCTAAGATCAACACCTATTTAATCTAACCAAAGAATATAGAATGACAAGACAATGTGAGTACAAAAAATATTACGACCCAAAAATTGATCGATATGTGAAAACACATATTTATGGTGAGGGTATATCAGATGTAATGAAATCAATTGCCAGTAAAATATTTGGTAAGACAGTAAAAAAAACATTGAAAGCTGGGATTCAAAAAGGTGCTGAAAAAGCATTCGAAAACGCAGCTACGAAAGCAGGCGATTTTGTAGCAAAGAAAGCAGGCGATAAGATAGTTCAGCTATTGAGCAAAAATAATAAAGAAACACCACCACCAACACAATCATCACCATTAACTGATTATGAGATAAATGAAAGAGTTAATCAACTACTTTCAGGTGGGAAGCTTCGTAAGATGAAAATAATGTAATTTAATTATATATGTATAGAAACCCTAAATATGTTGAGAGATACGAAGATGTTGTTTTTGACCTGGAAACAGCTTTGAATACGACTGTTGCTAATAATGCTAGACAAAAAAAAGACGGCTTCCGGTTTGTTGTTGACAATACAGGCGAAGTGACCCCTTTTGACTGGTTTCAATCTCGGATATCACTAGATTTCAAGGTGATAAAAACGGCTGGTGGAAATATTGCTATAGACGACCATAACGGTATTGTCAACGGGAGTCATAGTTTGATCAAGAATTTTGATATTAAGTTGAACGGTAAGAAGGTGTACGACTGTAACGAGAGTAATCATGTTGTGAACATCAAAAACCTTCTTGAATATAGTCCATCTTATGCAAAAAGCACGGCATCAAATGAATTTTTCTATCTTGATACTAACCGAAATGCCCAAGAAGACGCGACAAATGCTGCTTATAATAAAGGCTTTGCAAGTAGAAAAGCTCTTCTGAGTACGTCCACTATTGTTCATACTGAAATATCACTTAATCGCTATTCCTTTTTGAAAGTCTTATGGGTGAGCTATTGCCGAACACCCGAGTGGAATTGAATTTAGAAATTGAGAGCGATGGTAACTTGATTTGGCAGAATTCAGATGATTGTAAAGTCGTGATCACTAGAATGCAACTGTTCGTTCCGAGAATAACTTTTAATGCGGAGGGGTCAAGTTTGTATATGAGTGAATTTCTGAAAACGCGAAAATGGACTTATCTTCGAGAAAACGTGGAAATATCCAACAGTTCGCAACAGAGAACGGGTAATTTCAGAATCAGTTCTGGGATAACAAGACCTCGTCATGTTTTTGTTTTTTTTATCAATGATGCCAATCTCGATACACAGACAGCCAATCCGTTCATGTATAACACTTTTAGTGTGAGTACAAACCCTAGAACTCTTACAAATTGCTATCTTGAAGTTGGTAATGGAAACGAATATCCAGAAGTGCATTTTCAGCCTACATCAGATCCGTCACGTGTATACAGAGATGTTTTAAAATATGTGCACGCTAATAGTGAATACGGAGAAGGAACGCTTTTGAATCGAACAAATTTTGGTTCTGTATTTCCATTCGTTTACTTCGATCTGACAAAAGCAGAAAATGGATATCAAAGACGGTACTACAAAATTGGCGTTCAGATATGAGCTTTCGGGGACGACGGCTACATCCTATTCTGTTTATGCTATAACATTACATGAACAGGACGTTGAGCTTGAGCAGAAGAATGGCAAGCTTTTGTTTAGATCTTAAATATATTCAACTGATGTACTACCGAAAATTATTAATCAAACATGTTAGATACTGAATTTTATCTAACATATATTATATATAAGATATGACTACATATTATTCTCACGGAGTCACTCTTTCAGACGGTCAAAGATCAAGACTTGCAAAAGCTTATGAATCTAATAGTCCAATCACAATACGATTGTCAATAAACGAATTGAATGGATCTGATGAATTGATGCTTACAAAAACTCAGATAAATAAAATCGCTAAATCACATAAAAATGGAACAGGAGTTGATATCAAAATATCAAAGACACAAATTAGAAAAGCTGTTAAACACGGTGGAAGTCTTTGGTCATCGCTATTCTCACTTGGGACGAAATTATTGCCTTATGCCACAAAAGCGGTTCCAGCCTTAGCAACCGGTGCGATGAGTGCTCTCGGAAGTCTTGGAATTGACAAGATTTTGGAAAGGGTCAAACGGGTGGTTTTCTTATTCCACAAAATAAGATAAACCAACTTATTCAGTATAAGCATCTACTAACAGCATCACAGAAAAAGCAGGTTTTAGATGCTCTTCAAAGTGGTGGTAAATTAGTTATTAAACCTACTAAAACACAGCATGGGGGGTTTCTGGGGACTCTTCTTGCCTCAATTGGCATTCCCATGCTGATATCCGCGTTGACTGGAAAAGGATTGCAGGTTGATAGTAATCGTTCAAGAAGATCATTACCAGTATATGTCCCTCCTACTCCCCCAAAATCAAAAGGTGGCTTGATTAATCCATATGTACAACCTCCACCATTCTTCGGAACATGGCCATCAAATTCTATTGGTAGGGGGATAAAAAAAAAAGCAAAAAAAGGGAAAGGGCTTCTTCTAGGCAAAAACAGCCCATTCAACGGAATACCACTACTAGGCGCCCTTTTATAAACAAAGCATTATCAAACATTGATTTAATAAACTGGTTGAAACAACTCAAGATCAAACATTTCAGGGGTATTTTCAGTCGTGATAATTTACCGCCTCATATAAGTAATAAAGAAGTCGGTATTATCAATTTGGATTTACAAATAGGCCCTGGCACTCACTGGGTTTGTTATAGGAATATTGATAATTATTGTGAATACTTTGATCCATTCGGTTTAACTATGCCAAATGAGGTAAAAACGTATTTATCAACAAGCAAAAAACGCCTCGTATTTTCGGGAGATGAAATACAGGAAAGAGATTCTATCTTATGTGGTTATTGGTGTTTGTACTACCTCAGAGAGCGTCAAAGAGGTGTCTCATTGCTAGAAACCATACATAATTCGAATTTCAATCCGATAGATCATAGCGTCAATCATAGGTTTATCATCAACTATTTCACAAATATTATGTAACTTATATTATATAGAATGGTGAAAAGTTATTGTGTTAAACAGAAGAAACAAACTGAGTGTGTGGAACCCTCTGGATATAAAAAAGCTAAGAATGGTAGATTGATGTTCTATTGCACCTGTGCTGAATGTGGCATAAAGAAGACTAAGTTCGTTAAACAATCAAAAAACTAGTTGTGCCCTCTCATCAAGAAGGGGGCGATTTGGCGTCAGAGCTCTTCAAAGGAGCTCTGAAAATGGGATCTTTAGTTGGGAGACACGCCTTATCCAAAGCTGTAAAATCTGATTTTATAAAATCTAAGATCAAAAAGGTTGGGCATAACTATTTGGATCAAGCTCTGGATTCGTTCACGAGCGATATTTCAAAGAAAATATCACCGATTGGTAAAGGAATAGCATATGATATGAGCATGTATACCGATACAAGTGATCCGACTAATCCGCTTTATGATAGAAGCCAATATGGTCAAGGGGTTGATATTCATAAATTGATCGGAAGATTACCAAACCAAAAGGAGGTTGGACGCCTGGTACATATAAATATATGGGACCCTATAACCCATTATCTGAGCAATTATCATATGATAAAGATACAGGGGAGGTTATTAAATGGAATGTTAAACCTAAAAATAAATTAGATGAAATATCAGCTTATCACGATATTTGCTATGATAGGGGTGGAAATAAAGGAGATTGTGATAAAAAAATGGTAAAATCTATTGATCAGATACCATGGAAAGATAAACCTTGGGGGGCAACAGCAGTTCGTAATTTAATTAACACCAAACAGAAAGTAGGCCTTGGTATTGAACAAAAGAAGCCAAAAAACGTAAAACGGCGTTGAGTAATAATGATTGGGCTCAACAATTAGCCGATGAACTTCATAAACCAATCAAACGAAAATTCAAAACTAGAAGAGTCATTGCAAATGGAATAGATGAAATATGGTCAAGTGATTTGGTTGAAATGCAACAATTCAGCAAATGGAATAAAGGTTATAGATATCTTCTCATGACGATCGATGTGTTTTCAAAATATGGATGGATTGAGCCATTGAAGGATAAAAAAGGTGATACAGTTACTGAAGCATTTAAAACAATATTCAAAGAAGGTAGAAAACCAAAGTTTTTATGGGTTGATAAAGGCAAGGAATTCTATAACAAACATATGCAATCGTTACTTGATAAACACAACATTACACTATATTCAACAGAAAATGAAGAGAAGTCATCAGTTGTCGAAAGATGGAATCGTACAATGAAAAATAAAATGTGGAAACAGTTTACAGCTAAAAATACAACACAATATTTAGATATGCTACCTCAGTTGGTAAAAGAATACAATAGTACAAAGCATTCAAGCATTAAAATGACACCTGTAGATGCATCTAAGAAGAAAAATGAAGGAGTTGTATATTTCAATTTATATGGTGAAATGGAGCCGTTATCATCTAAACCAAAATTCAAAGTTGGTGATAAGGTTCGAATATCAAAGTATAAAAGGAAGGTATTTGACAAGGCCTATACTCCAAACTGGACAGAAGAAGTATTTACAGTTGACAAAATCCAATACACAAATCCAATCACATATAAATTGAAGGATTTGAATAATGAACCAATAGAAGGATCATTTTATGAACCTGAATTATTGAAAGCGAAACAAGATATATTCCGCATTGAGAAAGTCATTCGGAGAGATTATAAGAAGAAACAAGCTTTAGTAAAGTGGAAGGGGTATAGCGATGATTTCAATAGTTGGATACCACTGAAAGATGTCAAAAATATATAAAACAATGTAATATATCATATATATAATGAATATGCAAAACTTCAAAAATCATTCGTCTGAAATATTAAGTGAAATCATGAAATGTGAACATGAGATAACTCTTTTAAATGAGACCATTGATAATTATCATACAAAAATCAAGAAATTGTCTCATAAAAGAAAGCTAATTAATTTGTACATCAAGAAGATAGAAGAAATGGATGAAGATATTACATTGAAAGATCTTCTGTTTTGTATCGTAAATGAAATAGCACAAGATAAGCATACAGAAACAGATATAGATTTGTTTTTGAACACAAAGGTTGATAATAGGCGATATATCAAAACATTCAGATGAACACATTTAAATGTAAATTATCTTATATAGACATGTCATTAAAACAATATTTTAATAAAGAGTTCAAACTTGAGGTTATAATCGATAAGCAGCAGAAAGTATTTTTCAAGGGTCGTGAAATAGCCGCATTGCTGGGATATAGTAATACAAAAAAGCAATTATTAAGCACGTTGATTTAGATGATAAATTAAAGTTTGAAAATATAAAGGGGGTCCCAAAACGGGACCCCCTTGCGATTTCACAACCGCACGCTATTTATATCACAGAGCCGGGCTTGTATTCACTAATTTTCAGTTCTAAGCTTGAAGCAGCTAAAAAGTTTAAAACATGGGTTTGTGTGGATGTTCTACCCTCTATAAGAAAACATGGTTATTATAAGTTGTTTGATAATCCTAATAATCTATGTTTCAAAATAGAGGATGAATATGATCTGCATACAAAAGTAGTTAATTACATCAGAAGGTTTCATCCAAATGTTTTATTAATCGCAGGATTAGGAGAGCTACAAGACACCTGCAAAAAACGTGTTGATTCTTGGAGGAAGGGTTATCAACAGGGTCAACCAGACTTGATTATTAACAGTCTTCATAAAAAATATGCAGGTTTTTGCATAGAACTTAAAACACCAAAGAAAACAGGCATTTTATCAGAGGCCCAAAGAGTGATGCTTAAAAAATATAGAGACAATTGCTATAAAACATTAGTTTCCGACGACTATGACGTTATTATCAGGTCTATAAACAGTTATTGCAAAGATATACGAGTAAAATGCAAATATTGCAAAAGGAAATTTATATCTATTAAAACAAGAAGAAGACATCACAAATATTTTCATAAAATTATATACAGTAGTGTATGAAAGAACTAGTTGTTGCATGCTTCTATCTGATGACAAGACATCGTTATAATTTCAAGAGACGAATCCATAATCTTGAGAAGAAACTTGGCCCAATTTTACAAAAACATATAAGAACAAAATAATATATAGTAGTATATATGGATAGTCCTATCAAGAGACGCGGGAGACCAAGAATTTTTACTGATACAGAGAGGAAGGATCGTAGAACAACTTATATGCTAAATAAAGAATGGTACTGTTATGTGTGTAACACAGGAAAAAATTATACATTAAGTGGCAAACACTGTCACCAGAAATCAATTAAACATTCTAAAAACATCGAAGCCATAAACAAACAATATAGAGATGGTAATCCAAATTAAAATACAGTTCTAAGGATCCAAAACGTGGATCATTCGAATTCTTACACATACTTAAACGCAATCGAAAAAACTACTTAAATAAATAACTGTAGTTATATTATATATATGAATAGTATGAATAACACAAACCAATTAATTGAAAGCGGTGAATTCCAAGGTGTTTTCGCACGTCTTGTTAATTTTGACCAGACAATAACAGAAGATCAAGCAGATAAGCTTCTAGAAAAAATCAATCAATATGTAATTAATTTCGAATGGTCGACGTTGTCAGGTGATCACAACAAAGAATTGACAGTTAATTCAGACACGAAACCATTTTTGAAAATCGCCCTCACAGAGGGGTTAAATAGCGACAATTATTGGGGTTCTGATGATTTGGATATAATAAAAACACAATATGTAGACAAAATTACACTAACCTCACCAACTGTTAAGTCTGAAGTAAAAAAATCAACATCAAAATCAGGTGAATGGATCCGCAACCAAGTTACTGGTCGTTTAATAAAAGTAGGCGGTCCTACTTACAAAAAATTATATCCTATCAAAGTGGTAGAAACAAAAAAGCCCGTCCCAGCTCCGAGAACATATAAGCCTATCCCAAAACCAAGAGGTGTTAAACCTAAAATTGTGATAGTAGATGAGAAATCTCTCTTGAAACTGACGAAACTACAGCTTGTCAAAATGCTACTGATGAAGCAGGAGAAACCAGCTCCGAGGACTATAAAACCAATTGAGAGACCAGTTCCAGCTCCAAGAGGTGTTAAACCTGAAATTGTGATAGTGGATGATTACAAACCAATCCCCGCTCTGAGAACTAAAATAGAACAGACTACTCAAGCTCTTAATGGTTATACGAAATCTTATGAAATAAGCATTAAAGACAGTAAAGACCCATTAGTTCAACTGCAAAACACTAGAAAGGCTGTTGAATTTCATATTAAAGATATATTGATATCAATGACAGGAATTAAATATATTGAAACACTGAAGATTACATTCGAGAAGCTAATTGCTGAAGCGTTACAATTGTCTAAACAACAAATATTGAATATGGTATCTGTATGGATCTCAGAAGGTTCTGGATGGACTGTTCAATCTGTCGATAATCACTATCTCAACATCGTCAAATACAAACCAATGAACGGCTCATCATACATCAAACTACCATCAGAGCTGAGAAATGCTGCTAAAGGATTAATTAACATAAAAAATAGGGATGAGGAATGCTTTAGATGGTGTCACATCCGACATTTAAATGTCCAAGAAAAAGATCCCCAAAGGATAAAAAAATCTGATAAAGCATTCGTACAAAATTTAGATTACTCTGGAATCGTATTTCCAGTAGACGTCAAACAGTTCAACAAAATAGAAATACAAAACAATATCAACATCTCAGTATTCGGTTATGAAGAAAAACAACCATATCCCATCTTTATATCAAAAGAAAAGTACACAGATCATATGGATTTATTATTAATTACAGAAAATGAAAACAAACACTACGTACTGATTAAGGACTTCAATAAGTTTATGTACAACCAAACAAAACACAAAGAGAGAAAGCATTTTTGTAGGTATTGTTTACAATGTTTTTCAACTGAAGAAGTCCTTAATAATCATAAAGACAACTGTTTAGTTATTAATGGTAAGCAAGCTATTAAAATGCCTGAAAAGGGTGAGACGGTTGTATTCAAAAATCATCACAAACAACTAGCTGTACCCTTTGTAATATATGCAGATTTCGAAGCTATCACTGAGAAAGTACAAGGTTGCCAACCTAATGATGATTCATCATACACTGAGGCTTACCAAAAGCATACCGATTGTGGATACGGATATAAAGTCGTGTGTTGCTACGATGATAAATACAGCAGACCTGTGGCGATCTATCGAGGCGAGAATGCTGTTTATAAATTTATGGAAAAAATTATATATGAGGTGAACTACTGCAAGAAGGTTATGAGAAATAACTTTAACAAACCATTAAAAATGACTGATGAAGATGAACTATGCTTTGAACAGGCTAAAGAATGTCATATCTGTAACAAGAAATACACGGATAAAGACATACGAGTCAGAGACCATTGTCATATTACTGGAAAATACAGGGGCTCAGCTCATCAAGAATGCAATTTAAAGCTCAAAATTAACCCTGAAGATATTAAAATCCCGGTAATATTTCACAATCTGAGAGGTTATGACAGCCATTTTATAATGCAACAGATTGGTGAAATTGTGAAGAAAAACACATATAAGAATAAGAAAGGAGAAGTAAAACAGATGAATATAAATGCTATACCGAATAACTTAGAAAAATACATGGCTTTCATGTTAGGCAATCATCTGACATTCATTGACAGTTTTCAATTCATGTCACAAGGATTGAGCAACTTAGCAAACAACCTTCCAGCAGAAGCCTTCAAATATACATCACAGGTATTCAAAGACGAAAAACTTGAATTAATGAAACGAAAAGGTACATATCCGTACGACTTCATGGATAGTTTTGAGAAATTTAATAAAATAGAGCTACCAACAAAAGAAGACTTTTACAGCATTCTCAGTAATGAGCATATTTCGAATGAAGACTATCAACATGCTCAAACTGTATGGGACACTTTCAACATAAAATCGATGGGAGGATATCACAATCTCTACCTTAAAAGTGATGTTCTTCTATTAGCTGATGTCTTTGAAAACTTCAGGAAAACTTGTATGCTATACTATAAACTAGATCCATGTCATTATTTTACCAGTCCAGGTTTGTCTTGGGATGCTATGTTAAAGATGACAGATATTAAATTAGAACTTATAACAGATATTGATATGTTTCAATTCATTGAGAAAGGCATGAGAGGTGGTACATCATACATCGCTAATCGATACGGTAAAGCCAATAATAAATACATGAAAACATACGATGAGATGGCGCCCTCAAAGTACCTCATGTATCTTGATGCTAATAATTTGTATGGTTGGGCTATGTCGCAATACCTTCCAACCGGAGGATTTAAATGGATGACAGAAAAGCAGATCGATAAGCTGGATCTGTCAAAATACATCGAAGATAGCACAAAAGGATTGATTCTTGAGGTTGATCTTGAATATCCGGAAGAATTGCATGATTTGCATAACGACTATCCACTCGCACCTGAAAAGGCAAGAGTAACAAAAGATATGTTGTCAAAATACTGCAAAAAGATACAGGAGAAGTATAATATGTCAACAGGTCTCGTACAAAAATTGATTCCAACATTAAGTAATAAAGAAAAGTATGTGTTGCATTATAGAAACCTCCAGTTATACACAGATCTTGGATTGAAAGTGACTAAAGTTCATAGAGTGCTTCAGTTCGATCAGTCACCATGGTTGAAGCAATACATTGATTTCAACACACAGAAAAGAACGAACGCAAAAAATGGATTTGAAAAGGATTTCTTCAAGCTCATGAATAATTCCGTGTTCGGTAAAACGATGGAAAATATTCGTAAAAGAGTTGATGTGAGACTTGTAACTGATAAAAAGAAATTATTAAAACTAGCCGCTAAACCAACTTTTGTATCATCGAAAATATTCAATGAAAATCTGGTAGCAGTGCATAAGATCAAAGAAACACTAACCCTCAACAGGCCGGCTTATGTGGGTATGGCTATCTTAGATCTGAGCAAGACATTGATGTATGATTTCCATTATAACCACATCAAAACCAAGTACGGTGACAAAGCAAGACTACTATTCACTAATACAGACTCTCTAACTTATGAAATTGAAGCTGAAGATGTGTATAAAGACTTTTGGAATGGCAAAGAGAAATTCGATAACAGTGACTATCCAGAGAACTCCCCATTCTATGATAAGACAAATAAAAAAGTAATTGGTAAATTTAAAGATGAGGCTGCTGGTGTATCTATAATTGAATTTGTCGGATTGCGCTCAAAAATGTATTCATATATAAAAGATAATAATAAAGGTGGTAAGACAGCTAAAGGAATCAAGAAGAATGTCATCAAGCAGAACATCACACATACCGACTATAAAAATACACTATTTGAAAATAAGCAGATGCATCATAAGATGAAAACAATAAGAAGTCAGAATCATCAATTTGCAAGCTATGAAATCAACAAGATATCACTCAGTTGTTTTGATGATAAACGGTACATTCATGAAAATGGCATAACAAGCTACGCATACGGACATCATAAAATCAATTAAACCCATTACTCTTTCCTTAACCTATAATTCTTTCCTTAAACCCATAATTCTTTCCTTAAACCCATAATTTTTTTGGATCCCTTATAATGTAATTATTTTAAGGGATTAATCACGCACTGAAATAAACGCACCATTTGTTTTAAAGAACATATAGAATCACAAATCTGAAATTCTGCGCTGGTAGCCCCCTAGATTCAAAAATGAAATGGAAAATATATAGAATCACAAATCTGAAATTCTGCGCTGGTAGCCCCCTAGATTCAAAAATGAAATGGAAAATATATAGATTCCGGCATATGAGAAAACTGCGCCGGTACCCCCATATCCTATACTACTACAACCTCAGTACAGTTCATTTCAAATTAAAACGATAAGTCTTTCGTCCAAATCATTACTAAATGTTCAACATTTCAAACTACACATCGGTTAGGTTAAGTCTGTACAGTTCATTTAAAAAACGATAATCGTTTCTAAGGTTCGTTCGCGCGTTGTCAAGCTGCTTGCTACGTCGCGGTATAGATAAAGCTCCTAGCGGCGATCGTCTGAAATCGGTCTGTGGTGCGCTCACAGGCCTAGGTGTCAGACAACGCGCGCGGCGACATCGAGAAACGGTTATACAGTGGGTTCAGAAATGTACTCTAGTTGTATCGAAAAGTCTTTCGTCCAAATCATTACACTCTTTTTTTATATATAAGAACGTCTAATTTTCGAGCTGGGGCTGAACCAAGACCGAATGTTCTTATTTTTGGGGAAATTTCAGCATGAAAACGTTCTTAACATGTCCTTTGGTTACATGGTATAGAATTTCACAAAACGTGACCATGAAAATGGTATTAACATTTTATGTGATAGAAACTCGTGTTGTTACTATAAAAAAATATTTTGAGCTGATTTGAACTGCTTATTCACTTAGATATTTGAAATGTTACACTTTGTTAATGTTTTGAAAGGATACTGGAATATTGTATTTAGAGCTCGATTCAAGAAACAAGTGAATACAAATGTTCTTAGCTAAGTCTCAACCTGGCTATGTTCTTAGCATGTTCTTAAAATTTTGGTCAATCTCAGCCTCAACGTTCTCATAAAAAAGGTTCTTATAAAAAAAGAGTGTATTATATTGTTAACAATGCGTCACTATTATCGCTACATTCCAAACCCCATATTGGTCAGGGCTGTATCTGTCTCCATGTTGGCGGCCTAATCCATTCAACTTCGCCTCTATTTTTCATTTCCAAAAGAACATTAAAATCAAAATAGTTCTGGTCGTAGTGATTTTGAACTCCAAACCAGTGAAGTTCTTGCAAAGACCTTGCTTCGGCCACTTCTCTGAGGTCCGTAGAATGTTTTATAATAATTTGCAAGCTATCACATCTACCACATGTGTCTTTCCTGGGTTTTCTGAAGGAAAGGTTGTAGCTCCGGAAAATCTTTCTGAATGAAGCTATACTTAGTGGAAGCTTTGCAGTCGTACCTTTAAGTTTCAAAAAGTCTTTATAGAGCTTGGATACATTCAGTTTTGGGTCCAGATATCTCTTCTCTGGTGCTTTGTGTCGTGTGTAGTGAGACTGTTCCGGTTCGTATGACCAAATATGCTCTACAATCTGTGTAGTGAAAGGAGATTGTCACATAAAACGTCTCTGAAATGAGATTCCCAATATTAATATTAATAATTATTAGAGAGCTTAAGCACAGACGTTTTTGAGCCTCGGACGGCAACTTAAATGTTCCCAGTGATAGCGATTTGTGCCTGATGGGAGCTGGTAGGGTATTCCAAACTCTACTGACTCGTATGAAAAATGAGCGTTGATATGTTAGAGTTTTGGTTTTCTTTTGAACAAAAGTTGAGGTGTTTTGGTCGTGGGTTGATCTTGTTACCCTGCCAGTCTGTCTTGAAGGTGGTAATAAGTTCATGTTCATGTGAACTAAACCATTGTTAGCCTTGAAAAAGAAAACCAAGTCCATGAACTCGTGCCAGTAAGTTAGTGGCAGAAGGTTACATTGGCTGAGCCTCTCACAGTATGATGTATCTGATTGGAATGGTAACTTTAGGATGTATTTAGTAGCCCGTCTCTGTACTCGTTCCACGCACTTTATTAGCTCTATGGATTGCGGGGCCCATACCTGGGTTGCGTAGCCCAGGTGCGATCGTACAAGGGCCAGGTACAGAGCTCGACGCGTGCCAAGGTTATTTATGCCTCGTGATGATCTACGGACAAATCCCAATAGCTTGTTTGCCTTGCTACATTGTTGGTAAACTTGTTTTGACCATGTGAGATCACTAGAGATCCAGACACCTAGATCTTTCTCTTCTGCTGTGTCCTCTAAAACTGTTCCCTGGATGGAGTACACAAAGTTGACAGGATCTTTCTTCCTTGTGACTTGCTGGAGCTTGCTGTTCTGTTGTCCCTCCCGGGTAAGTCGGCAAGCTGGCGGCCGGCGTTCAAACTTTGGCGGGAAATTCAGGTGCTAAAGTGTACTTACCCGGGAGGGAGTGCGTTTGGTATTGAGCGACACAGAGGTTACGCGTATCACCCCTTGTGGAGTATACTTTGGCGCTCGGCCGTTGGTTTTTGACCCACTTGCTGGAACATAGCCTCGTCCCCATGCAATGGCTGCCGTTGAAAAAATTTAGCTGTTTTCAACGTAAAACTGTGCTTCGAGAGATCGGTCTATTGGCGATTGAATCACACAGAAAGGTACGTACATCATCCTTCTTGAGATTTAGTGTGATTTGAAAGCGCCGGCTGGGGAAGAAATATATTTTTAGCGAGCATTTCTAACCGAACCTCGAAAAACGGTTGGGGAAATGTTCAAATTGCTTTCCGACCTTTCCCTTCTATTAGTACACTACAGTGGCAGATTCGACCGAAGGTCGAAATTCGCCCATAGCAGCTTCCAGAAGCGATAAAAACACCGGAAAAGACAACAGGTGAGGTTTTTAAACTTTATTTCACATTATTTACAACTTTTCGAAGGAAAAGTGAAAATTATTTTCGATTGAATTTCAGCTCCATACAAACTCTCATAATACGCTTTGGTGACCTGTGATGGAATAACTGGATCATTATCAACAGCTGGGCACAGACCCTTATATAACCTTAACTTTTATAACCGGCGCTTGTAAGGAGTCTTATAACCGGCGCTTGTAAGGAGTCTTATAACCGGCGCTTGCAAGGACTCTTATAACCGGCGCTTGCCCTTTTGTCTTTAAAAACCTACGCTTATAACGAGTCTTAAAATCAACTAATTTAACAAGTCTTATAACCGGCGCTTGTAAGGAGTCTTATAACCGGCGCCGTTTAGTCTTATAACCGGGAGTTAAAAACGGGAGTCGTAAAAATTTAGTTATATAAGGGCATTTGTGCTAAGTGATTTATATAAGGTCATTTTTAATATTTATTATAATGATTTTTATATAAGGGTCTGTGCCCAGCTGTTGATAATGATCCGAATAACTTGCTAGATTACTGTCATCACCATTTATATCCGTAATCTGAATCGAGTTTCAATATCAATAAAATGTCCTCAAGGGCATTTTGTACCCTACGAGGGCACATCTGGCTATTTCCACTCCAGACAATTGAATCGAGTCATTTAGTAGATAATTCGACTACAAACAGTCATAACTACTATATTTTTCTTAAAATGTAAACAAGAGAGAGGCTTATTTGCTGACAAGCCAGTGAATCGCAGGCAAAAACACTGAAGGAAAACGCGTTTGACTGACTCTGAGATGTTGACATGCCAGATCTTAAAACGTCCCTTTAGATCAAAGAAGCAGAAGCAAAAAAAATCAAGGTAAGTTGTTGAACATTTGCATTTGAGTTACGTTTTTATTTGCGGATTACTTTCACTTCCACGTCACCTTTTATTGGCTTTGAGTTTTCAGTGCTAAGACATTAAGACGGATTCCGCTCAACGTTCGAGCAATAAGTGCAAAAATTAATTACTAAAAAACTACTCATAGCAAGGTAACATTTTGAATACTATTTGAAACATATCACTTTAATTCACTTCTCCAAGTGACCCCGCAATTAAATTCTCAAGCATTCTCGAGAAAATTAATGTCAAACCTCGTAAAAATTGAAAAAAACGCACGCCATTTTGTTTTGAACTGACATGAAGCGTCTTTTTAATTAAAATATGTAATGACTTCTCTCGCGGGGTCAGCTTGGGAGCTAATTTATGGATAATTTCTTCTTAACTGTATTCAAATTGTTACCGTGCTATGAGTATTTTTTTGGTAACTTAATTTTTTGCACTTATTGCTCGAACGTCCAGCGGAATCCGTCTTAAATCTCTAAGGTACATGGAAAGTATCGTTTAGGCGGTATTTGGGTTTCAGTTTAACCTACGAATAGTTTTATCGACGGTAACATAACAAAGACTCGAGCGTGAATTTTTCATGAAGTTTTTTCAAAGCAGTTTAGATTCAGACAAACAAGTTTGCGACGATAAAATAAGTGCCACTACATCTCAAAACAACTCGAAAATGACAGCAAGTTGGTTCAGTTCCAATTGATAAAGTTATACTTTACAGTTATTCACTTAACTCATCATCTCCTCTTCGTGCATTTGCTCAGACCAGAATTTTATACGGTTTCGTCTATACATGTAAATATTTACACAAGTCAGTCATTATAAAGAGCTGCTGAAAAGGCTGCGAGTTGACTAGAAGATCGGTAAATCATGGCGGTACGTTGGCAATTTACTTTCATTCCATTCGCCGAGTCCACGAGGCTCATTAATAATTTTTGTTCGATCCTGGTAGTGTAAGGTTGAATTATCTTCTCTTGCTTTTACCTCGATATCTCTTGATAAACAAACGTTACACTCCTCACTCACTGAGCTGCGTGTATATATTGTACTTTATTATATGGCAAACTGCTCCACGATGAAAAGGAGCACTCTGATTGGTTCCCTGAGCGGTCCGAATTTTGCAATACGGACCGCTAAGATGGACCGCTCACGAACTCATTTCGCCGAATTCCTTTTATGAAACATTGAACAAAAGAAAACTGTTTTATATTAAGTAGAAACATTATTCTACATGTCTGGCCGGACAATTTTGGTTAAACATTTCGCAAAGTGGCCTGAAAAATGCAAGAATATGCTTAGCTTTGGCGCGCGCGTTAGCCGAGAATGGTTGCATTAATTTCTCAGCAAATGTTTTAAAAATCCATTATAATAAAAACTTTATTGAACTAGCTTGTTCGGTCCGTATTGGGAAATATTGGTCGAGTTCTTTTATTGCAAGTTTATGGACCTCGCCTTCGGCTCGGTCCATAAACTTGCAAAAAAAGAACTCGACCAATATTTTCCCAATACGGACCTCACGCTATTTTGGTCAACAGTACAGATGCAGGTTATATCGTTAGGCAAAAAGTTATTCTACATTTTTATTCTCTATAAATGTTTTCCTTCATGGTGGCTTTATGTAGAATGTGTGATTGATTATCCAAAGAAAATAAAAACGAAAAATTAATGATGGCTGTGCATGTATTGAGTGAACTGCCATTATCCACCCAAACCAAGAATGACTAATTGCTCAGTTCAAGTTTTAAGCAGAGTAAGGAGAAGAAGGCCAACGGAAAATGAACTATTTTCTGTTATAATTCTCAACATTGTGTTATATATGATCAAAGGTCTTCAACAAAGCCTAATTAACAATTAGATTATTCGCTCTCAATTTCTATGATGTGATAGTTGATGAGGCCGTAGGCCTCATCAACTATCACATCATAGAAATTGAGAGCGAATAATCTAATTGTTTTTAAATTAGTAAAAATCATAACAATTGTCTAGTATTAACTCTAAATCTTCTTCCGAAACTTCTGAGAAACGAGAAGAAACCGCAATTTTATAGACGACTTCCAGCCACTGCACACTAATGGCTGATAGTGTACGAGTGTGTACGAGTAGCTCAGCCAATCAGATTGTCTCATTTGCATTAGTATACTAGTAGATTTTTACTAACAAACAATAGACGGATAATGTTATCTATACTAGACTAATTATTTACAATCATATACATACATATCATTCATTCATTCATTCATTCAATTGTTTACAGCGTCGAATTAAGTTGGTTCAGTATTCCCCTTTTGAATACCTTTGTGTCTGTAACTTTCTTTAAATCTCCGGATAGATCATTGTATAACTTGGCCCCCCGAAAGGCAAAAGACCTTTGGCCAGTTTTCAGTCGAAAATTCGGAAGATTTAAATCACAGTTGTTCCGAGTAACTCTGTTATGTATACTGGATCGCCGCACTTGCCTATCAGACAGATAACTTGGTAGGCATTTGTGTACCATTATAGCGTCTTTCAAGAGAAGTTTATCCCCTACATCGAGCCAATTAAGCATTTTAAGTAATTCGGAGATATGGTCATAGTTCTTGAGACCTAATATAATTCTGCAGGCAAAGTTCTGTACTAACTGAAGCTTATTAATATTATGTTTAGAGGTGTTGCTCCACACCGTTGAACAATAAAATAACTTGCTAAATACGAACGCATTCATTAACAAGAGCAGAGTTTTCCAATAAATGCTTAATACGATGTGTATCGGTAGAACACTTAATAATTATTCAATATACTTGAAAACTCATGAAACTATTCCATGAGATTTCTGTGGCATGACAAGACTGATTTTTATCAGTCACAAATTTTAACCTTGTAATGCGTAACAGACACACCAACGCCGGTTTATATATTTTAAAGAAACGATTGAATTGGAGTAAATGATGTACAATAAATGAGAATACGGAATTTCAGCTTAAAGAAGCTGTGTCACGATATATTAAGTCATATTTTGGATCATTCTGTGATGTCCAAAATTTATTTCAAATCGAAGATAATTATTCACTAAGTTAGAAAAAGACCAAATGGTCTAAAGTTCCAGAGAACGTATCAAAGAGTGGGGAAGATTGATAAGGATTGTGAACCTTAAGGGGCCGACTATCATGAACATCACGTCAAAATGTCAAAAGCCAAAAGACACATTTACAGATCAGTGGAAACCTAAAAATAATGGTCCAGTGTTGTTACAAATTACTGTACCAGTGTACTGAAGCTATAACATGAGTGCTATCATGAGTTACCCATGCAGGAGCTTTTGATCTCAACTTGAAAAAGCCGGGCAGACATTTTTAAACTCTGTCATTGCGTCTTGGAAAAATCGCTAAAAACTAATTACGGTTAGCTCTCCCTTCAATAATTCAGACTTGATATCTTCCTCTTGATGTTCTAGGCGCATTTCGTGTATGAAAGAAGGTGCTGAGTCATTTTGACCAAAAAAGCAACAAAATCCCCGTGATAGTGCACCCTTAATTGTTAAAACAAGTTCTTTCAGTTAGAAGATATTCCGCGCCCGTTTATTTAACTACTGATCCTGGACAAAACCGTTTAGATACCTATATATCTCAATTGTATTTAGTGACTTCAGTGAGCATTGAAAATGTTAGCAGTCTCAAATTCCTTCAAATTCCTTTAAATGCCGCTTGACATGGTTTTTTTTTCTACTCTGGTGTGTTTACTAAAAACCATTGTGTCTACCATAGTTTAGTCTCCTACGCAGCCGTTATTTGTGTCGTCACGCAACGCTTCTCCCCACTAACGGCTGCTCAAACCTGGACCATATTCCTTTGTAGATTTAAGCCAATCACAGTTGCAGTGCCATTTTCGGAACTCGTTCGCGCCAAAATACACCAATCATAGATTGTGTCTTATCATCACCTTAGCGTCGGAAACGTCAAACGCACGCTAGTGTGCCGCCTTTTGAATTTGACGCACACCAGACATCAAAATAAAACACGGTTTTACTGAAGAAAAATGTATGATATGAAAGAATAATGTCGAAAAAACTTCATTATAATTACAACAGACATCCTTGTTCAAGAATTGGATCGATCTAGCAAGTTTTCGGCAAACGGTAACAGTCACGTTTTTGCCGATAGGTGTCAAAGTTACTGCGGTCAAAACAAAAGGAAAGGAATGTGATCCAGGTTTGAGCAGCCGTTAGTGGGGTAGACTGCGAGCAGTCCCTCTTTCTTTCTTTATCGATCGCGAAGCAAGCGCGAGAGAGCGGAAATCGAGCGCGAAGCGCGAGCGAGCGGGAAATGGGCCGAGCGGAAGTGAGTCACGAAGTGACGAGCGGAAGTGAGTCACGAAGTGACGAAGAGCGAAAGATAGAGGGACTGCCGGCTTTTCTGCATCAAACGCGCGCTGAATTTCCCGTTGTACAGACAACGGAAAATTCGGATTGGCTAATTAGACAATGGACGCTGTCAGATTAGTTTGATTAGTATTAACTTCTTGACAACCTCTTGACGACTTGTTGACACTACAGCGGCTTAGATTTCATAGCGCGAGACATCAATAGCGGCAACTTTGTGGCGAGAATGCAGAACGTTTTCAATGTTTATCTCTTCATTTGAACGAAGTAGTTTTAAAGGAAGAACAGAAGCAAGCAATCGAAGCTTTGCTGATGGGAAAGGATGTAATGGCCGTTCTTCCCACGGCCTTCTGGAAGAGGATGATTTATCAGAGTTTTGTTAACGTGAAAGATTCGAGCGATTCCGCATTAGAGTCGGATCACAGGTCTACTCCGCATCTGATCATTGTTCGCCAGAAGAGCATCGTCCAACGATTTTGGCTTGAGGTTGCTGACGAGGATAAAGACAGTCTTTGGACTTTCAGACATTGGCGACAACAAATGCTGATGGTTCACTTCATAAATACAGCTTTTTCCACATAGCGCTGAGTTTCGTTGATTGATTCATAATCTAAGATCGTACTCAACACACACGCTTGCGGCTACGAGTCCTACAACGATCTGAGAAAATAGAGAGGCTGTGAACAGACTAACTCAACACAAAACAAGCAGTCTTGTTTAAATAGGCAATGTTATTTTTTCGTGCAATTTACCTCGCAAAAACTCACGAGTCGCGTGTGTAACAAGAATCCTTTCTTCGCACCCGGGGCTGGTTTATTTTTGGCCGTACGTGACCTAAAGGGCAGAGTTTGTTATTAAAAAAGTTAATTTTCAATTGCTTACGGCTTGGTGGGCGGAGTTATCTGGCATGCGTTTGATGCAGAAAAGCCGGCAGTCCCTCTATCTTTCGCTCTTCGTCACTTCGTGACTCACTTCCGCTCGGCCCATTTCCCACTCGCTCGCTCGATTTCCGCTCTCTCGCGCTTGCTTCGCGATCGATAAAGAAAGAAAGAGGGACTGCTCGCAGTCTATTAGTGGGGAGAAGCGTTGCGTGACGACACAAATAACGGCTGCGTAGGAGACTAACCATAGTTAAGCTCAGGATTATAGATCATGTAGCACTTAACACGTAATAATTCTACTGTCTCGAATTTAAAGTGGTGACAGATCACGTGACCACATTGCGCCGAAAGATCACAACGAAACAGTTATCGCATTCATTGTATAAACTGTGCCCTAAGTTGACTATTACAGTATGAGTGAGCCTGAGAAATCCCAAGCGATAGCGAGTCATTTTGTAATTTTAGCATCCACTTTTAGCATACAAAACAATACATTTTTGTTCGTATACACAATATAGTTCCAATTAAAAGCTCTCATTTTATTATTAGTCCTCAGTTTCAAATTTAAAACACTAATCTCCTTGAGCAATTACCTTTCTCCTCGCCTTTCTCTCCTCTCTCTCCCGAAAAATTTTTGAACTTGAAGCAATACTCATCAAAAGAAAAACTAAATAAAATTCTACTCCACTCAATTCTGCAGTTTTGTCAAAAACGATTGGAAAGACACCTCCATCGACCTTCTCTTTTTGTTGCTAAGTTTTGTAATAAAAATTTAACCAAATCTATTAAATTAAAAATTGTTTAAAAGCACCCAATATGTTTTATTTAACCACTTTCACAACGTTCTTTCTTGTTAAATATATATTCAATCTGTAAGTTGACAGTTCGCAGCGATGAGCATATTTGGCAGAGTTCCGTTTGCTAACCAGCTCAGAAAACATGTTTATCAACTGCCACAGGAAGCGGAAATTAACCTCATCGGTATAACAAATCACTGAAACAAATCATAGGTTAGAAAACCGTCTCAGATTCTTGCAATTGGTGCTATACCATTTTAAATCTCACAGGCCGTTCCCCTAAACTATGTTCTTATTTAAAAGGATATCGAAAAAGTTGTAAATGCGTGTAGTTTATATCGCTATTGGTAACGTTATAACGCCGGCTTCCTGTCTACAAATGACTGACAGGGTTAATCATCATAAATTCCAGAGCCATCCTTGAGAAAGCCGCCATGTTACACACCCAAAGGAGTAACATATATCCCTGAGGAAGAACCATTATGGCGACAAGAGGTGATGTATCTTCCCCACCCAGTAACTCTTCGTTTTCACCTAATGGAAATTCATTTTCCATCAAGAATATTTTAAATCTGTCGGATGAAACAACGGAGAAGCAGAAATGGATTTCCAAAGTTGGCGTACCATTTGACGCACTTGACGCGCCATGTTCAGCGCCATCATTGCTTGTTGCTCCTCGTGCAGTATTCCCTCCAGTGTATTACCGTCCACATTTGTCATCTTGTTTGCCTGGAATCTGGCACAACATTGGTCCACTTCCATCTCCCCAACCAGTTGTTCAGATCACTCCATTTACTTTTCCGGGCCACGTAGGTTCCTTTGGTGAGTTTACAAATTTAGCTAACGTTCATTCAGTAACTCATTGTACATTTTTTCTTTCTGCATTTAATAGCGTGGAATTACAATGTGTAAACTACTTAAAATCGAGGCCAAATGAAATCCTCTGTCTCATCGATTTAGTTTAACATATTTAGGAAAAGAACTTACTGATCCAGTTTATTATAGAGAGATATAGGTTGTTATCGAGGGATGAACTTTAGTGGTTTTATTCATAAAACGACTTCTTTGTTTTTGTTATTTCTTAAGTTTCGTTAATTATGGGTTGATATCGCTAAAGAGTGTAAGAAACTCTTCTTGCAAACGTTTTCTTAGTAAGGAGTTTAGTTATACAAAAATTAACATTTTATAGCTTGGAAATGTATTATGAGGAACATTACTAGTGACCTGGAGCACACACTGAGATTTATGTTCACTGAAAGTTGCAAGCACATGATTCTTTTGATATCATTTCATCCACACATTTCCAATTTAAACCGTTCTATACAAAGTATTTTGGTGAAATCTCAATGCAATTATTTCTATAGGACGTTTGCTTGAACTGTTTATAGTTTTAGCTTGCATGTGGACAGAAGCAACATTTCCATTGTTTTTGTTACAGATTCTGGAAATTTCCAAACGCCAAGCCATCTTAGCTTAGTTTTCATTATTTATTCCAAAATTGATTTAAAATCGTTTTGTATAAGCATTAAGTTAACACAATATGATTAGTTTGAGTTCGGAAAATACCATGCTGTATAGAACAGTTTACCCGGGTCCGATCTCGATAGACGGAATATGGTAAACATTGCCATCGATGTACGGGAAGTCCGTTTCTTGTGATAAAATAGTGAGTGATAGTGTACTCCAGATCTTGTCCAATGTATTTGTTGTTTAGAATGTTTCTTTCTATCTATTAATTATATAAGAACCTAACACATCATTGATTCAAATAATAAATGAGAGCTTCGAGATCAACTCGTTGTAATTTACACCTATATGAATTAGACGTTTCAGTCTTTACAGTCAATGGCGACTTTAGAACATGGATTATTGATCAGAATGAATTTCTTAAAATAAAAATAATCGTTCGAAAGGTTTACATTTTGTCGCCTGTTAAGCTTTAAAACTTCTAAGCAGCATTATGCACGGTGTCTTTATTAGATCCCTTGCATAGTTCCATTGGCTTGTCAGAAGTAGTGTCGGCCGGCACAGACGACGCAAGAGCTCGGTAAACACACAGCCTTTATTCGCTCTCGAGCACGAGGTTTTACTTCTAACTAGATGCACGACCCCATAAGCTTGTAGCTTTTGAAATAGCGTTGAAATAAAGGCTTTGTATTGTATTGTATTGTTTTGGCTACAACAACAACTAACAGAATCTGGGGAGCTCGGATGTAGTTTCCCTCCGAGGAGGCCTAAGTACAAGTGGCGGGCCAACAGTAGCACCTCTTCACCTAATTTCCTGCGGCTCGTTCACCTTTTTATAAATTACGTACTTTTAGTGAAATACTTTGGTCGGTAAGACTTTCCTTTTTAACTTTTAGGTTTGCGGAACGTTCAGAAGAAACGAAGGCGTCCAATGAAGAAAAAGAAACTACGTCCCTTGTTTTCAGCTCATCAAATCCAAACTATGGAGAAGGAGTTTACAAAATGTCGTTATGTCACGGAAAGCATGCGAGCTGAGCTTGCTTCAGACCTGAATCTGACAGAAATGCAAGTGAAAACCTGGTTTCAAAATCGACGAACAAAGTGGAAGAAAGAAACTCAAGACAAAGGAGAAGTTACTTCATCGGAGATGACACTTTTTTGCGGGGGAACCCGCAAGCAAGGTTTTCGTGGGACAAATACCATGACATTTTTCAATGGGGACTGTATCAAAAGTTTTGCTCTATTTTGAACACCAACAGATCCAGTACGGCTTGTACAGAGATATGTTCCTGTATTTTTGGAATAGAACGTCACCTTGCGACAATATAAAATCATTTAAACTAAAAATCTAAGCAAAGGTTTTGAAAACTAACTACACATGCGACATAGGTTTGCCTGTTGTTAGAAATCAGGGCATTGGTATTATTCGATATATATATTATACTTCTGGTAATTAGAAAACATTGCTTTGCTCTTCTCTACCATGAAGCTGATCCCAATAATCACGATATACAATAACAAACGTATCTACTTTCACTGTGCCAAAAGCCAAATATTCGGGCCCGAATTCTCCAGAATACGGATCGGCACACGCCGCGTATACGGAAATATTCCGACGTATTCGATGCCGCCTGACGCGAAGTACACCTAGAATATCCTATTAGAATCCGGCCTGTTTTTCCGTTCTCAAATCGGATATTCTTGAATGACTCGAAGTATTCGGCAAACCACACGGGCTACTTTTTGGAGCATTAGGCTTCCCTCGAAATTTAACGATGGTTTTGGACTCGTACATTTTCGAATACTCCCGATATTTCTAGAGTATACGACTGGAACACGAGACACACTTCGCAACTTCTGACGTGTTCGTCTCCGAATATCAGCGGATACGTCAAGTATTCTCTAATATTCGGAATCGCACACCAAGAACCAAAACTGATCGTCTCACAATTTCGACAGCAAGCCTGTTTTGTATCGTCAAGAACATGGCTTACAGGTAATATAAAATCCGTTGCGTATTATAGCTGGGATATCCTTGAACACTTCACGTGTTTAGCAATATGCGCGTGGAACACGAGACTAATGCGAAGCACGATACGTGTTCGTCACCGAATATTAACGCGCACGCGAGGTATTGAGGGTATTATTAACGCATTCTCTTAAACACTTCACGTGTTCAGCAATGTTCAACATTTGCTAATAAATATAACAACTTTTATTAGACATCAAAGTGTTCACATTATTTATTAAATTATTTATTAAATTTATTAAATAATTATTTATTATATTGATCACATGTCTCCAGCATTATAAATCATTGTTGTCACTGCAGTTCCTAAATAATTATTGTGCTCTTTCTTTCGCTTCAGCATGTCTATAAAAGAAAAAGACAAAAAACAATTTTTAGCAAAAAACAATTGAAGTAAAAAGCACTAAATTAGTGCTACAAGGCAATACATGTATGTCAAAAGAAATACAGTACAGCAATGGTAAATTGTTTTGAACCCAGGGCTCTCAGTAGTTTGCCTGGTGTGATTATCTACAGATGTACATGTAGGTGAGGGTAGTGTTGAAAATGACAACTGGTGACTGACAGTTCAACAACCAAAGCGGGAGTCATCTTCTGGGAACTAGATGGTGATGAGAAGGGAGGTTTGAACCAACGGAAGGTGAATTGACCAGGTTTGGCAGGTTGAGAATAACATTTTTGATTTTCTTGTGTAGAAACAAAACCTCTTATTCCTTGTTTCACTAATACTGGGATAACTACATGATTGTATACCACATTTTGATGCTGGTCATGCCCAGATCCATATATTTTTCAGTCATAATGCCCCATGGACTCCAAATTTATTCCCGAAAGCAACCCAGATCCACACATGTGTATGTACTGTAGGATCCAACCGTGGACAGTTTTGTTTATTTGTTTAGATATTTGTACAAATGTAGCAGTGCATGTAGTATGTTTAGCTTTTATATACAGTATATTATTTGTAATTGGCAAAATTTCATCGGTGGGCCACACATTTTTAGTGCACATGTGTTGTGTATTTACAAGTTTCACCCAGGAGGGGGAGGGGGGAGGGGAGTTACTTCCCATACCATTCTCTTAAGTCATTAACGGTCAGAGTCGCTGCGGCAGATTCCCCCCCCCCCCCCCCCCCGGGTCTGAATAGGGTTAAGATTGAGTTAAGTTTGAGTTATCGTTTTCTGTACATTTTTTTTATCAAAAAAGGGTTAAATTACAGCAAGGAACCCAAAAGTGTGACCACTTTTAATTAATTCACATTCTTTAATGCAGATTGTCTAATCAGAAGCCGAGGATAGCTTACACAAAACAACTTTTTATTATACATTCACACTCTTTCGCGATGATCTTGCTGTGAAGACGATTTCTTGTTGGTTTTCCATGGATGCCTGTTTTCGAGGCGCTTGCTTACATTTACATGTAAATGTCAACCTTTGAATTTTTGGCACTGAAACTACACTACACTAATTTCACAACTCCGACATCTGCTCAACAGCTAAAATTATAATAATTTTATGTCGATCGGCCGGGTACAATGTATTACCACTGATTTCATTGCTAGGCGACCTTCGAAGTTAAAGGGACACATGATTTTGGGAAGCTCAGAAACATATCTACAGTAGATCATAGGAAGTTGAACAATAATGGTTTGATTCTGTAGAATAGCACTCGACAAATGACTGGAACCTATTAGGAAGTGAGGATGACAAATGACAGTGAGGATGGAAATGGATTGCAATACATTACAATCGTGCGTGCATGATTTTGTCGCACAGCAGGAGAAAAGCCATATAAGGTACGCATGATTGACGGAAGTTTATTGCCAAGTGAATTTTGATTTCGAAGGTCGCGTAGCATTGAAATCCGTGGTAAACCGTACTGTACATGTAAGTGTAAACACCGTAATTCCTACGGCCAGCATACATGTAAATGCCTTTTTGCTTGCTTACACTCGTAAATACAATGAGATTGTGTATATTTTTTTACTGTTGGGCTTTTGGATTGCGAAGACACCAACTTTTTAGCATGTTGAATTGAGATATATAATGTGCAGTTCCAGAAAATATCCATACCCAACCCAAGGAAGGTCATTGGAAATTCTGAGGGGGAGGGGGGTCTCAAAAGGCAAAATTGTTCAAGGAAAGTATGAAGCCAAACTGGAAATTCCTGGGGGGAGGAGGGGTTCAAAACAAAAAACCATCCATGGGTGAGGCATGGATATTTTCTGGAACCACACAATAATGATTCAAACCTTTTGTAATGGCTAGCCATGAGTTTAATACCGCTGTGACTAGTATACTGTATGTCGCTTGATTTCTGGGAAAACAATTGCCCCCTCTTTATTCTCGTGAAAATTATGGTGGTCAAAATTCAACGAGACTTCTGTTGCAGTTCGATGCAAGCAAGCAGGAAAAGTCTGGCAGACGGGAAGTGTTTTTTTTTTATTTGAGGAGGGTGAATTTTGATTCAATGCTAAAAAGTCGGTGTGATATCTTCGCAAACCAAAAGCCTGACAGTAAAAAAATATACACAATAATCTCATGATATTTACAAGTACATGTATATAAAGCAAGCAAAAATGCATTTACATGTACATGTATGCTGGCTGTAGGAATTATGGTGTTTATACTTACATGTACAATAAGGTTTAATATATTGTACCCGGGCGATCAACATAAAATTATTATAATTTTAGCTGTTGAGTAGATGTTGGAGTTGTGAAATTAGTGTAGCATATACATGTATGTACAGTAGTTTCAGTGCCAAAAATTCAAAGGTTTATATGTAAGCTCCTCAAAAACAGGCATCCATGGAAAAGCAACAAGAAATCATCTTCACAGACTGCAAGATCGCAAAAGATTGTGAATGACGTTTGGGAGAACAAGAAATTGCTGTGGAAACATTCGGGATTGTATTTAATTAAAAGTTGTTTTGTGGAAGCCAGCTTAATCCTCGGCTTCTGATTAGACAATCTACACAAAAGAATGTGAATTAATTAAAAGTGGTCACACTTTTGGCCTCCTTGCTGTAATATTTAACACTTTTTTATAAAAAAAAATAATGAAAACAGTAACTCAAACTTAACTTAACTCGTAACTCGGTAAATAGCTGATCCCAATCAAACTTACATAATTTGAACGTTGTTTGCATTTAACTGCTGCAAGCTTTTTGTGACTGTGTTCTATTGTGTTCTCGCTATTACCCACAGGTGGCCGAAGCTCACGATTAGAGAACACAATTGTGACTCTTGCTTACATTGTATAAGCAGTATTGTGTTGCAAAGAGTTGATTTACATGTATAAGGCAGGGCTAAAAATTAACGGTCGCCAGGTCGCCAGTGGCGATTTAAAACTGACCAGGGCGACTAAAAGTTGAGGTTTGATCGCCCGAAGGGCGACTACGATATTTAAAGCTTAGAAAAGTTGCAAAGTACGAAGTTAAAATAAAAATAAAATATGTACCGGTAGTTAAATTGGACTACGTTTCCTTTCTTTTCCTCAACTCTAAGTTCATTGACTTTAGTGGATTTTTAGTTCTTAACGAGCCGATTTAACGGTTTCACGAGTATTTAGATCGATCCGCAAATATATCTGGACGCCATTTTGATTTGTTATTGCCACGTGACTCCAGTCTTACACAGAGTTCTATGCGGCACGTTTTCGAGTCTCGCATGTTTATCGTCAACATACTTCTCGCCAGGTTTTGGCATAGAAATTCTGATGTAAAACCCACAGAATGTGGAGATTTCTCTAAGGATGTGAGCCTCTGCCGTCCAAAAAACCTAAAACCAAGGAAGATGCCATTGAAAGTAGCAAAAACTACGAAAAGACGAAAAGGAAAAAGGAATTTCAGAAAAGCTGGACTCAGGGGAGGCCGTGGTTTGTTGTCCAAGATAACGCGTTTTGCTCCCTTTGTAAAGAGGCGGCAGTATTAAACCGTTTATTCAAGTAAATATGTTTTTTTAAATCAACTTGAGGAAAATAAGGGCCACTTTATTTTGGCCTGGGCCACTAAGAATTCAAGGAAACTGGCCGACTGGCCACCAAGCAGTGGAGTTAATTTTTAGCCCTGATAAGGTTTTGTATGGGCATGAGACGGTTTATTTTAGCTGGTATAAATTGAAATGTTTTGTGAATGAAGTTGACTTATGTTGCTGTGTTGTATTCTTTGTTGTTTGTATGCTCCTCAGGTCGATTTGAAGTGATTTCAGCAAGCTATCATTGTTTGAGATTTCCACTACTACATGTACATGTACATGTAAGAGGCCAAACAGTGATTTCCAGAGTGTCTGCCACTCAAAGCGAAAAAATCCACTGAAATAATGCTGCAGCCATACATGCAGGTCCTTCATTAAATTTTCATGCAAGCTCACTTGCTTGGTAATTCCAGCCATAACGTGTTTGCTACGAAGCATTCATTCCAAATCGGCTTCACAGAGGCGCTTGCTTGTTGGTAACTGGCTGCTGGTTATCCCCAGGCGCATACACATATGTTCATGGCAGTTTGGACAAGGGCATTTATAATTTCTGAAGCGAAGCTGACTTAGAATGAATGTTTTTTAGCAGACACGTTGCTGGAATTGCATTTTAGTGAATGAGCTTACAGTTACATGAAAATTTAACAATTCCTCTTTTATTCTATGGAGGAATTGTGGCTGCAAGATAATTGTTTTTTGGCTTTAAGCGGTGGGATTCTGGAGATCATTGTTTGGCCTCAAAATGAGTCAGTACATGCAAGTGAGCCATGTGAGCCAGAAATCCTTAACCCCAATACAAAGGCTAACCCACAAGCTACCTACACTGTAAGCTAACTTACGCTAACCTGAATGCTACATGTATCTAGGCTAACTGGAGTGCTATTTAGGCTAACCAGAATAACTCACGTGGTTCACTCTTTGTCAAGACTCCCTCAAAATCTTAGTGGTGGAAACATCCAACAATGATAGCTCGCCAAAATCACTTCAAACCGGCCCGAGATTCGGGCAAACAACAAAAAAAGCATCATCAGGATAGGTCAATTTCTCACAAAACTTTTAAATTTATACTATCTTAAATTAAAGTGTTGCATTCCCATACAAACCCTTAAGAGATGCTTGCACATTTACTTACACTCTTAAGCTTTTAAAATCTAATACCACGTATATAAGCAAGAGTTACTTTCGTTTTCTCTTCAAAAAGGAGTATTCTCTGATTGATCTACAACATAGAACATAGAACAAGCCAGGTCAAAATAAATCTTTAGAACTCACCGGTTTAGAGCAATTAAGCTTATTGTTGTCACTTCATCACGCGTGAAATGAATCGAAGTGAAGGTTTTAGATGCAGGAATGTCGATTACACATTTCATCCTCCTGCCCAGATCAGATCAAGATGAGTTTTCGATTAACTAGCTCATCAAGAACAGGAAGAATCACCAAGAAAAGACACAAATTAAAGTTGGTCGTTGCGTGCAGGAAATTTGTCACCTTTCAAAATGGACGCCAGGCGGGTTCATGCGCTCAACCGCTGACCGTCAATAGCGGCGACTAGCAGAGCCCAGTCTCTGAGGAGTGATTTGCCCGCGCGCGATGCGAACTCTGCGCGATGCGAACCCGCTCACTTAGAGTCTACTTAAAAAAGAAGGGAATTTCTGCGTAGTCTAAACGGATTCTCTCGATAAGATATGTACAGATAAACTATACGCATCTTTACTCTTCTTTACGGATACACATTACGCGAAACGTAAACAAGCGTAATGCGTATAGAATACCTTTACGCGACACGTAAACAAGCGTAAAGATGCGTATAGAATACCTTTACGCGATACGTAAACAAGCGTAAAGATGCGTATAGAATACCTTTACGCAACACGTAAACAAGCGTAAAGCTGCGTATAGAATACCTTTACGCGATACGTAAACAAGCGTAATATACAAATTTTCCAGGCCTAAGTCTAACGTCAGTTGTGTACGCCCTGAATACTCTAGAATTCCATGGCGTTTGGCGTCACACTTATACGCACGCGGGTCGTTCGTAGTTTGAATTTATGGCGCAAACTTTACTTTTGGGAGAAAGGCTACGCACCCGAACAGTTGTTTTCTTCAAATAATTCTTCTTCCAAAGTATTCACCCTCATACTCTAGGAGCACGACAGATGTGTGGTATACTTTCAAGAAAATCTACGGAAGATCATGAACGTGACGTATTCGACCATATTCGATACGAATATTCCAGGTGTACGTCACGTATTGTGCGCGCGCTGAATACTCTAGGATACTATGGAGTCATGATCACGTATTCCAGACTAGAATACGCCAGGATATTTGTGATTGACCATGAAATTCCTTTGGTAGAGATGACATTAACTAAACTATATGCGTATTTATCACGAAAATAATATATATCCAGAAAAGGTGATTTTGTTTATTTATCCTTGTGCTCAAGTCTATCTAAGTTTGAAAACAATGACTTACGCATAAAAAGAACCCAGTTACTGATGTAAGGGCTAAGTTTATGTAGTATTTTTTCCTAAAAATAATCAATTCCTTCTGACATTTGGCTGTTTCTACATATTTAAGTTCACGATCAAACCTTCATCGGTTACTTGACCTTACCTCGATGTACAAATAACGCTCCTGAATATATAATATTCCAATACACCTTATATGTCTGGCTAGCATATACATGTATATATGAAATACTAATAAAGGGATAATTCAAACTACAATAGTTATGATTGCGTATCCAAATATGAAAACGTGCAGTGGATGTTGTTTGTTTCTCTGAAAATACTGAAAGAATCTATTTCAAGAAGATCACCCTTCTGATTACAATTCAATCTTCTTTGGTTACAAACTGCAATATTTTAAAAGGGCAGAAATATTAATTCAATGATCAAATCTTGGCAACAGAACGAATTGAAAAATATATTTTCTATATGCGTATCAAGAAATGGTCTATTGTACCGGATCAAATTCGTCGAAACAAAAGCCTTTGTTGTATTTGTCGCGCTGAGGGAATTGTGCCGAGAGTCAGCGGTGATGAGTTTGTGATTATCGGCTGATGTCGGAAACTTAGTCCGCGTGCCTGAGTTCAATCAAAGATTGTTTTGTTTTCGTTCTAGTCTAGCCTTATGGCGGGCCATCGCGGTCAAAAGTAGATATCATGATATCACTGCTTGATATCATGATATCTGCTTGATATCATGATATTATGACAACATGATATCATGATATCCGGCGTGAATATCATTACGTCATGATATCACTACGATAAGATCTCGCTTTTGTACATTAATTTCTAACTCATTTCGCAAATCGCTAAACCGTTTCGCAAATGTCTCGTTATCATTGTTATTTTAATGTCTGACTGTCAACATTAATCGATGCATTGTTGTTGGTTCATGAAATAAACCTTGTATTCTAGACTCTAGACCCAGCAAACCCGCGCTATGGCTTACCTAAACCGTGTTCTTTTAATTTTGGTTACAATTTTGATTTTAAGTTCATGTAGTTCTGGAGCTCCCCCTGGTCAGTTTCATGGAAGAGTACAGCCCAGTAGTCTAGCCAGTTTTTTTGAAAGAGCTCTTGGTTTGGTAAACGAAGAAGAAAATAAGTTTTGGAACACCAACAGACTACCGCAAAACTGATGTAGCGAACGCGTGTCTATAACTGAACGTAAATTAATACTCACAATACTGACATCGCGCAATTAGCTTGCAATTGTCGTATGATAATTTATGCTCTTTCAATGTGACAAAAAATCAAGCGCCGGTCTCCGAACCCCTCGCGTTAGAACTTAAAACTGTTAAAAACGTTACAGGTTCATTGTGACTAAAGCGCGTTACGTTAAAACAGCTTAGAGAGTAATCATACTTGAAGTCGCGCGAACAAAGTGCTTCAGTTTTTGAAGTTGAAATCACGCCGAGAGGCAAACGAGAAGAATTCTGGGGCGAGTCGCATCCGTGACTGGGGACAAAATGGCGGCCAGCTTTACGACGCGTCCCCACAAGCGACTGCGAGATGCAACTCGTCCCAGGGTGCTTCTCGTTTCTAAAGCGGTAGCCTCCTACTGAAGCGGCGAATGAGTCCGTATATATTCACTTTATATATGCAGCGCAAGATTTGAACTATTGTCCGGCTAATACAAATTATTTTGAGAGGAAAGGCACATCAGCCCAACAGAAATCATGTTGTGGAAAGAAATGATGGTGTACGAGAAATCATGTTGTTTGAATCCAATTTTGAACATCCGTTCCCGGCATCCGTTCTCCTATGCGGCATCCTGGCATTCGAGTGCCGATTCAAATTATTATTCGGACGTACTTACACGTACTTACAGTACGGACGAATCTTAATCCCAGCGTTTCAACGGCAGAAAAGTGCAGACCACAGGCAGCCCAAGCTCGGTATTAGATTACTGGGACGTGACCCTTGCTTTGCTTTGGTGTATTCTTTGTTGTCTGCTCGCTTCTCAGGCCGATTTAACGCGATTTCGGCGAGTTATTCGTTTTTTGGGTTTCCAGATAACTCGCCGAAATCGCGTCAAATCGGCCTGAGAAGGAGCAGACAACCGTAAAATACACTAGTCCAGTTCTGGCCCCTCTCTCTTTGTCACGAGAGCGTAGCTGAGAAGCGAGCAGACAACAAAGAATACACCAAAGCAACGGGATAAGTCAATTTTATTCATAAAACATTCAAAGTTTTACCTTTTAAAACAAAACCGTTGCTTTCCCATACAAACCTAGCCTCCTACGCAGACGCTCTTTGGGTTCGTCACGCAATCTTTCGAAAGATTGCGTGACGAGTCCAAAGAGCAAAGTCCAAAGAGCGTCTGCGTAGGAGGCTAATACAAACCCTTATAAATCGCATCTTTGTAACACAATACCGCTCATATACCAAGGGTCACGTCCCAGTAATCTAATACCGAGCTTGGGCTGCCTGTGAAGTGATGCACTAGTACGTTTGAAGGAAGGCAGTGTAGTGTCTGTAGTCGGAAAGGAAAATTCTTCTGGTATACGTAGAATTAGGTATTTCGAGGTATTCCTTGATTCTGCGACTCGTTTTGGTGGTTCTATATTGGCAAGTCGTTATGTTTCTGTTTCTATTTAGTATTCAATGATCATGATCCAGAGAGTTTGCTCAAGGTTTAATAAGAGAATGCGGAATTACATCGTGTTACGCCACAGGTCACCAAAGCGTATTATGAGAGTTGTATGGAGCTGAAATTCGATCGAAAATACTTTTCACTTTTCTTTCGAAAAGTTGTAAATAATGTGAATTAAAACCTCACCTGTTGTCTTTTCCTGTGTTTTTTATCGCTTCCGGTGGCCGTTTTGGGCGAATTTCGACCTTCGGTCGAATCAGGGACAATCTGCCACTGCAGTGTACTAAGAGAAGGACAAGGTCGGAAACGAATTTGAGCATTTCGCCAACCGTTTTTCGAGGTTTGGTTCGAAATGCTTGCTAAAAATATATTTCTTCCCAGCCGGCGCTTTCAAATCACACTAAATCTCAAGAAGGATGATGTACTTACCTTTCTGTGTGATTCAATCGCCAATAGACCGATCTCTAGAAGCACAGTTTTACGTTGAAAACAGCTAAATTTGGAACGACGGCCATTGAATGGAAACGAGGCTATGTTCCAAAAAGTGGGTCAAAACCAACGGCCGAGCGCCAAAGTATACACCACCAGGGGTGACACGCGTAACCTCTGTGTCGCTCAATACCAAACGTACTCCCTACCGGGTAAGTACAGTTCTGTACCTGAATTTCCCGCCAAGTTTGAACGCTGGCCGCCAGTTTGCCGACTTATCCGGGAGGGAGTGCGTTTGGTATTGAGCAAGTTTGGTTACGCGTGTCACCCCTGGTGGTGTATACTTTGGCGCTCGGCCGTTGGTTTTGACCCACTTTTTGGAACATAGCCTCGTACCCATGCAATATCCGCCGTTGAAAAAAATTAGCTGTTTTCAACGTAAAACTGTGCTTCGAGAGATCGGTCTATTGACGATTGAATCACACAGAAAGGTACGTACATCATCCTTCTTGAGATTTAGTGTGATTTGAAAGCGCCGGTTGGGGAAGAAATATATTTTTAGCGAGCATTTCGAACCGAAAACGTCTATTCTGATCGATACCATAGAGGGATCAACTTTCTCTAACAATAGGACTTTGACAGGTAACATGTAACAGGAACAAATGTTCGCGTAAACACTCACGATAGCCAGGCAATAGCGAACAGAACGGCGCCTCAAATCAGATGAAACCGACGAGATCACAAAACGACTGTGCTGTAAGAAATTAGATTAGCTGGGTAAGAAGTTCTTCTATCTTTTTTTTTTTTTTTTCATTTAAAGATTTTTTTATTTTTTTCATTTTCAGCATGTTACAAAACAGTATACAAACAAGCATACAAAATACAAATCACACACATGCACATGCACACACTCACACAGGCTACTACAGCAATATGATCTATATAATACCTATACTATTGTTACTATAATTTACCTAATTAGCAAACATATGAATTAATTTTTCCCATTTTTTAAAATGATGAATTAGTTTATCTCTTTTCCTGGCAATATGGAGCTCAATCTTATAAACACGACCTGTCCTAGCGATAAAACCTCGGAGAGAAGGCATGCTATTTTGACATTTCCTTGAGTAAAGGTAAAATTTGCCTAACAACAGAATATGATTGAACAAAATAAAATCGTCTTTAATATCAAACTTCCCAAAAACCAAATCTGAATCCTTCAAGGTTACAACGTAAATATTATTGTCTCGTAGCCAGGACAGGACATGTTTCCAAAAATCCGAGGATATCTTACAGGAAAAGAGTAAATGCTCGATGGATTCCACTTCTTCTTCGCAGAAAACGCAATCGGGTGAGTCGATTATTCCAAAACGAAAAAGTTTATCATTTGTAAAAACAAATATCTACTAAATCATGTTCGACGCACATATCTTCTACAAATTTTACAGAATCTTTCCTTTTGTTGCTCCCTCCTTGCCCCTCTAGGTTTTGGTCGAAAATGACATTAAAATCTCCACCGATAATCACCGATTGATCAAGCTCAGTTTCTCGAAACTTTTACAGCTTCTGAAATATTCTCAAAGAAGACGCATTGCTCGGCGCATTTATTGGGAGCATAAATATTTAAAAGAATGTACGGTGAATCTTGAATGATAGCCTCTATCAAAATATAGCGACCTTGTGAATCCGCCTTTACTGTTTGTAGTTTAAAGTCTAACTGATCCTTGATGAGCACCAAAACTCCTCTGCTGTGACAACTACCGTGCGAGAAAAACATGTCGCCCTTCCATTGTTTCCTCCAAATGTCTTCTACCTCTCGAGTACTGTACGTTTCTTGCAAAAAACATATATCCGCTCCAGATTTACCGAGCCAGTTAAAGATGGCTTTCCGCTTTTCAAAAGTGCGAATCCCTCGAGCATTTAGTGACAATAATTTAAAATCAACATTATTTCGCACCATATAGCAGGACAAAGGGAGATATAATCGCAAGGGAAAAGTATAGAACCAATTTTAACAATAAGCTAAAAGGGGTATGCAAAAACAAAACCTTATGCAAATTTCCTGATACGCTGAAATAGCCGTAAACAAAAGCACAAGACGAAACAGTTGGAGCAAAAACAAACAAAAAAATAAAAACAAAAAGCGATTTACACAAAAACATATAAGCTAACCTAAAAGAGCAGCAAGATATCAATCTCAAATGCTGCTCTTGAGAGTGGAACTTGGGTAGCTGAGTCAGCGATGTAAGCTTAAAGTGCAACTAACCCCAAAAATTTTTATTCGCTTAAATAAATGTAATTGTTATTTGAAACTTAACTGCGAAATTTTTTTTGGATTTGGTTGAATCCTCGATTTTCTGTGCCCCGGCAAAGTGACCAAAAACGCCGCCATTTTTGTTCACGGCCGCGTTTTTGACTGGGAATGAATTTAGCGGCTAGTGACGTCAACTCAGGAGCCTTTGATCCTTCGCGTCCACTCATTTCCTTCAGGAAGATGCGATACACATTCGAAAAGTGTGTAGAAACGCCTTCCAGGTGCGTTATTGGCTGTTGCAGTAACACCCCAGATTTAGAGAAAGGTATACTATACCATTCTAGAGCGATCGTCGAGAAAATACGAAAAATACGAAGTAAAGTGGGACTGTGAGAGCCATTGCTCAAGAACTCCGTCTAGAATTTGTCCGCGCACTTCTAGCAGGCTGACTTCCAAAGGCTATTTAACCCGGTCGAAGCCAACCCAACTAGCCATCGACCAAATGTTACCGAGAACCTATCTCTACCATCGCTATAGCCAGAAATGTAAGCCCATGAAATTCAGTAGCGCGAGCGTATAAATTTATATCCGAGCATTCATCCGTAGTATCGCGCATGGCGTTAACATTTCACCCTCGTGCGAAGCAATTTCAGGAATATTGATGAAAGTCAAAGACGAATTTCTTTCGAAGGATAAAATAGGAAAAATGACAAAAGATTTGAACTCCAAAAGTTTTTCTGAGGCCGGGAAATAAGCAGTGCGATAAACCGTATACTCATCGTAATATCAATGCGGACTACAGAGGGAACAGGTCCACTTCGCTTATCGAGGTTTAAAAAGTGCTATTTATTTGACGGTTTTTACTTCAAAATTAACTTAGTTCACTATGGTGGTTATTTGAAGTAGCAACGACAAACGTTTGAGGATGTCAAAACTGTAGTGATGTGGCTTTTTTCCTTTCAGCTTGTTTTTTTTATGGCTTCAATTTCCAGGCACGAGCAAGCCGCGCGGAGCAAGCCGATTTTCAATCGATCGAAAAAAGCCGCGAGCGAGAGAAAACTGCGACAGTTACTTGGCTTTTGTAAAAATCAAAACCCTCTAAATGGTGAAAAGCTGGCATTTAACAGAATAACCATTGCTTTACAAAATACATACTCGCTAAAGCAAAAATATAAATGATCATTCGGCTCGCGCATATCGATGCATGGGAGTACTATAGGTGACAATAATTGCTTACCATTGACTGACTTCTTCAGTGCTATCTAAGCGGTCCTTTGTGCTTTCTTTTCGACTCTTCGTTCGCTTTGACCTCCTTTTCGCATTTAGTTGTCCATTCCAGGTGACCGGGCAGTTCATCCAAGAAGATATCTTACTCATTGCTGCTTGATGTATCGATTACGAGTCTATTTGTTTACATCTGGTTTGACAAGTATTAGTGATAAGACTAACCAAGAATCCACTCTTTCTTTGCCGTCAAGTCTAGCTTGAATTACTTCCTCTAGCTTCTTGTCTTCTTCTTCTTCCTCCTTTTCGTATTTCTTCAGCCATTCCTCGTCCACATACGGTTCGTCGGTTCATCTGTGTGCTTCGATCATCACGGGAAGCTAGCTTGCGACCCGTGCATCTTCCACTTCGATCTCAACATTTTTGTGTCATAGTCTTCCGAATTGTAACTAGACTCCGAATTTGAGTCACTAGATGACATATCTAGCTTGAGTTAAAATTCTGTGGCTTTCGAAAATAAAACGGCTCGGAAATAACGAAAAGAATATCTACGCTCGAAGGATTCCCAGTCAAATGCTTGTAAACATGATAAATCACACTCCTGCTTTGACGTCACATTGCTCGACCCAGGACTCCCATTTGCGCGGTGGTGAACATGGAAAGCCTGACTTTAAACAACTGTAGAAACGCGGGGATTTTATCAATCACGATAATTTTTTCGCAGACGTGATCGGGGCAATAGATAGATTTTAAAGAGAAAAAAAAATTTGGGGGTTAGTTGCACTATCCCCAGTGTAATAACCACAGCTGACGTCACCAGCCACCAATGCAATAATAATTAGCTAATTATAAACAATAGAAGTAGAAGCAGTAGAAACGGTAGAAACATTTGGAACAGACTAGAAACAGTGGGAACAGTAGAATCAGTGGGAACGGTAGAAACAGTAGAATCAGTGGGAACAATAGAAACAGTAGAAACAGTGGGAACAGTAGAAACAGTAGAATCAGTGGGAACAGTAGAAACAGTAGAAACAGTGGGAACAGTAGAAACAGTAGAAACAGTGGGAACAGTAGAATCAGTGGGAACAATAGAAACAGTAGAATCAGTGGGAACAGTAGAAACAGTAGAAACGGTAGAATCAGTGTAACAGTAGAAACAGTAGAAACAGTTTAACAGTAGATACAGTAGAAACGGTAGAATCAGTGTAACAGTAGAAATAGTAGAAACGGTTGAAACAGTGTAACAGTAGAAACAGTAGAATCATTGTAACAGTAGAAACGGCTGATACAGTAGAAACGGTAGAATCAGTGTAACAGTAGAAATAGTAGAAACGGTAGAAACAGTGTAACTGTTCCCACTGTTTCCACCAGTGGGAACAGTAGAAACGGTAGGAACAGTTATAGAAACAGTGGGAACAGTAGAAACTCCTTTCGATAGAAATGTTTTTCGATTTGATCCGTTTAGTACTTTTCGAGAAATGACTTGTGAGCGTGTGAGATCGAATACAAACTATTGCGTTACGTAGAAAATTCAGACGACCACGAAGTATCAATTGACAAAATTTTAACAGCTCAAACAGCCAGAAGCGGCGGGGGTTTTGAGGGGCGGCATTCAAAATTCTCAGAGATGCGTGCAGGCTTTCGGTCCTATTTTCCCCGCCGTCTGAGTGCGCCCGGAAAGCCTGTTCGCAGGCTAGTAGTTAAGTTGTCACGTTTTCCCATTCAAGACGTATAGTAGCAATAGTCTTGTAGCGCCCTATAAAGTGCTTTTTGAGAAATATATCAATATAAAAGAGCAATCATCCATTTCATTGATACTCATATGACATTTATTGCGAACCACTGAACTACATATTTCATTTCAAAATATAAAGATGCCCAATGCTAATAACTGTAACTTTTCTATAAAACATCATAATTAACATAACCCTTCATAATGTCCTTCAATCCTTTAAATTGTTCCAACCAAAAATGGATAATGTATTCATGTCCAGTAAAACACAAACAATTTAACTGACTTTATATTTAATAACTTGAACATTAATGCTTAAAATCTACTTCAGACGCAATGTCACTGATCCTAAAGTACACGCTTTTCTTATTCAATAATGTCAAACTTCACCTTTGTAGTACTATTACAGTACATTTAAAATTATCTTGACCGCGGTCACAAGAAATACCTTCAACAGTAACAATTTATTTCTCTAGCCATTAAAACTGAAAATTTGGGTACGGTACTCCTTCCGAGTAAAATTCAAACAATTTGATGAACTTCACTATCAAAGTCTGAAACTGATGGGCAAGCGCAACATAAGAAGTTAATCAGACACTTCTCCAAAATGCAAACGTCTGTAAATTTGTCAATTCTCAACTTACGTTTTCTCTGATGAAATAATACCGGATTTAACGATTTTTCGTATGATTACGAAAGTAGGTGTTCTACCTTGTGCTAGTATCGATTTTCCACTCAGTTTAAATTTATTAAGCTATTTGAATTTGCGGCCACCATTTTGGAGAAGGCTTATTATTAGTCTCAGAGATCCGGTTGATACAACCGGCTATATCCTACAGTTGAAATCATTGTATTATCTCGAGTAAGGTACACAAATGGTTCAAGTTGAAGAGAGCCCAAAGAGTTACAAATGGAGTTTGAGCCTTTCTATGTTTGGGGCTGTCGCGCTATTTTATGCAATTCTGATCTATGAAAAGCTAACTTGACTTCAAATCGAACAAACCTTTAAATAATGGAACGGAACTACCGAAAAAAAGAATGAAATACATACTATGAAGTCAAATAGGAGTATGAATTGGTCCAAATTTCACAAAACGATTACCCGGATTCCCCTGGATAAAGAACTGCGCTGATATCGCTTGAATTTGGTGCTTTTTGAAGCAAGGTTACAAAAAGATCAGCGCTTATCTTACAGTTTGTCTCATGAAACGTCTTCTCAAAATCAGACTTCTCCACATTGTATCCTCTCAACTTTTCTTCGTCCACTGTGCTGGGGACAACCTTAGAGAAAATTGTTTTGTTGCCATGAGAATACACGTGCCCCAGCCCTTCTTCTTCCAGCGCTCTCATCTCCCCATGTACAGTGGCTGCCTGGACTTTCAGTTCCGTGTAAAGGATCTTGCTCGGACAAAATGGCGATAAAAACAGGAGGATCTTCTGTCTGATCTTATACGGCTCGACATCCTTATAAATACTCCCTGGAGTCGCTACCTGAAAATAAGTGAAAATGCAGATTTTTGTGAAGTCATTATGGTTCGGACTGAGTTTTATGCATGCGTTTTAAATGGGTGAGATGAATTACATGAAGAGTAGTCTCGAGTGAATACACTGAAATAAAGAAGACTGAACAGACTCTTTCGGCTCTTGCCGCAATGGAATAGAGATATAGTAGCTTGGGTTAGCCAGTCAAATTGTTGACTTTATTTATACGTTAGGATAGCGAACGTACGTATTGACTTTACGCGAGTAATTGGGATGGCATCCGTGATAATATTGTTACGCGGCTTGTAATACGGCCAGATATTTTACGTGTCAGTTTTGCCTAGGTACCAAAAGGTTTGCAAACATCAAAAAAGTCATATTTTCCCCTGTGAAAGTGTCGTTGGTATATGTCCAGTAGTTGTGGATACAATAACCTTGGAAACTTTTGTAACACCACAGTCGCGAAAGACCCAAATAATCACAATCTGAATAGGGCTAATGAATATTATATATAAATTAGATGTAATAAATACCTTTGAGAGTATACTTCTTTGTTCCGCGAAGTACTTAGTCAGAGCAACAGCACCTTTCATTGCTGACAATGGTATAACTAAGGGAGAAGGCGGATCACCATTTGCTGCTGCACTCGACCCTGCTTCATTCCGACCTGCTTCGTTAATTCCCAATGCATTGTGGAATGCATCTTTCAATACATGAAGAATGCAGGACAATCTTATGATGTGTTTTTCATCCTTAGAGTCGATGAATTCCTGGGACTCGCCATTAAAGACAGCATTGGCAGCTGCTACGGTGCTGGAAGTGTGCTCATTAAACAGCTTCTCGGCTTCCGGTGAGAACGTGTACGACACCTTTCCTTGAGCACCTGAGCCATGGTGAATAGCATATATCTGATTATATATATACCGGAGATCTTTCACCGCGCTGTTGCTCAGTTTATCAGCAAAACTCTTTACCTCAGCATGAGAAAGAGTGTGGGCACGAGGAACTGACACAAGAAATCTATCAATCAGCCCGTCTCCTCTATCAACCATCTTTGCGTACACTTCCAAGAATGAATTAGGCTGGCTATATCCAAGGAAGGAAATACCCGTCTTCTCAATGCACTTTCTCTTCTTTTCTTGTCCTGAATTAAAAAACCACGGGCTATTATCATGGAACAAGACAAGCATGGTTGCATCAAGGGTGTCTTTCTTGTTCTCGCTAATGACATCCTTCAGGAATCTTTGGCATTCATCCCTTGCTATTATGCCATGGCCATCACAGGTCTGCATGTGCTTTCTCATTCCACTTGCAGTAAACGACTGAACCAGAAGTTCTGTTTGAACTCTTTTTCTACAAATGTTATGAGTGGCTCCGTGCAGCCAAGTCTCATACTCTGTGATTTCCCTGCCTTTGGCTCCGCCAGGCAAACGAGGAAAATGTTAACGGGCTCTTCGTAGGTTTCAAACACTTTGACGCAAGTGTTTGGTCCGAGAAGCGCAGAAACTGTTGGGAGAATAGCCGCGAACATGATCTCCTTTACTGTATTGTGTGCTCTCGAAAATGTCTCAAGCCAGTCTAACAGAGGAGCATCAAATAAATCACGCCATGGAAAATCGCATTGTTTTGCCTCTTCCTTGATGGCTGGAACACGTGCTGCCTGAAACCCTCCTTTGCCTTTCGGCATAGCCAACCCGTTTGTGTGGGTACCAGGCGTCCTGTCAAAATAAGTAATAACAAAATAAGAAAAGAGAACATTTTGCAAATCTTTGCCTAATGTATGCTTGATCTATTACTGCTTCTCTTTTCTCATTTCAGTCGTTTAAACATATACATTTAACAGTCGTAATGGCTATTGCTGAGTTTGACTTAAGTGCCTTCTGGGAAATCGTTCGAACGCGCGCTATTTCCAGGGAAATACCAGAAAACTATATATCACTGTATAAATACCTCTTACTAACCGAGTTTTTTCCCCTTCGATTTATGGCCCAAGCGCGAAGCGCGCGGACCATAAATCAAAGGGGGAACGGATCCGTAACTTACAGTACGGACCGAGAAGACGAGGCTAGTAAGATATTTTATTATATATCTCGCTCTGGAGAAAGGAAAACATTTCAAGTCAAGCACGAGGAAAGCAGTTTCATTTGACTGACGCGCATCATGGGCAAATGACGAGCGAATTTTATTGGCTTTCGAAAACAGTTTGGCATGTAAACATGATTTGAATCCAAACTCAACCATCCTTGTTCCTGTTTGGTTTATTATTACCTCTTTGGTGTTTTTCTACCTTAGTAAACTATTATTTTGAGGCTTTCTTCAGTTTGAAGGTGATTTTGCACTTCGCAAAAAATGACTTAAAATATCGTGACATAGCTCCTTTAAGGTTACTGTCAACCTACAAGGGACGATTTTTTGCAAAACAAATTTTTCATGCCAAATTAAAGACTACTATTTTATTTGCATTTTCCAAAAATAATAATTTGAAAATCTTGAAATGCGCGCAAGTTATCGACAAAAACGTGTTTTCAAATACAGTTGAACCCGATTAAGCGGTCATACATTGGGTGTTTGTCTTCGTCTGAGTGGAGTTTCACAAAATCTATAAGACGGATTTGGAGATATTTTGGGACCTCTAATTTAAGGGTATAATTTATGTGAAAACTAAAGAATGGACTTCCCGTAGCCAAATTTGCTACTTCTGGGATATCTATTTACAAAAAATACCGCTCATTCTATTATCATATGTCCCTTATACTTCATGGAAAAACTAGAAGGAAGTACAGCAACGCGATTTCGCCAAAACTGAAAATATATGAATCAATCGAAAACTACGATCGTGTCAAAACTCGTCGATTTTTTTTGTTAATTTTTTTTCATGACTGCAACTGATCAATACACTACACAATCCCAGAATTTCTTGTTCATTGATAGCTTGTAAGGCTGTCTAAAATAAATGCAAAGTCGAGTAAATATTGAAGCTGTGTCATAGTTTGCGATAATGTTGTGCTCTGGGATTCCTATAATTCCTATAATAAACAGCTTATCACAACACCACGTGCACCACGCATGCATTGACCGCGCTTGGCTGCCCTCCAGTTTCGTCGCCACTTTCGCCAGCCTTCTTTGTTCCTCCCGTGCATTCCGCTGCGGTTGTTTTCTTTTCCACTGATTCGTTTTTTGTGCTCCAGACTTCGCTTTCTCCAATATACTCCTTTCGCTAAGCATGGAAATGTCATTCCCCGCGAATTTCAATAGACTGCCTTGGTCACAAGGCTCTCTGGGGGATTCCTATGTTGTGTTCTATTAGTCGGCGGCATGACCGCATTCACACCCGCTTATTGATTTAAGTGTGAAAACTACGAAAATCTTTTCAGCCCAAAAACTCCGGATTTGTTTTTGTGCGAATTCCCTCTCTTTAAATGAATTAACAGGGTATGTAGATTTGTTGGATTTTAATGAAATTTGGCCAAAATGTTTGTTAGATATATAGTCCAGTTTGTTTGGATATCCGCGGTAACGCGAAGGCTAGTAATTCAGTTACGCAACACTGTCAGTTTGGCGTTTGAAGGGCTGCGCGCGCCTAATAACAGAACAAAATAAGTTAATAGTAGTGCTTTTATCAAATTCCTCATTTTACTAGCTTTACAGTGATATATAGTTTTCTAGGGTTTCTTCTAAAACAACGCGCGTAAGAAAGATTTTCCGGAAGGCACCCTTGAAGGTTGACAGCAACCGCGGCTGTCATTGTGGTCGTGCCGCCAACCAATAAAACGCAACATAGAACCCCCTAAAGGGTATCGTGATAAAGGCCACCACGAGAGAAGTATTTAAAATAAAAAGAATCGATGACACACTTTTGCTCTTTATTACCCAATGAATGTTTTGGCCAAATTTCTCAGAAATCCGTCAAATCTACATACCCTATTAATTCGCTTAAAGAGGAGGCATTCGCTCAAAAATGAAGTTGGCGTTTTTGGCTTGTAAAGATTCATAAACATCTCACGCCTTCTCTGAGAATTATGACAACACGATGAGCCGCCAGCGAATGAAATCATCCCTCTGGCACCCAGGGTAACGGTATTAAAGTCACGTTCTACTGCGAGCGTGGGTTTTTTCAGAAAGCAATGCATGGGCAAAGTGAAACATGGAAAATGCCGGGCAAGAAATAAGAGAATGCCGAAAATTAAAGCAAGCGCCTGCAACGGATTGCGTCAAGGAGAGCGTTGTTTTGTTTACTGTGAAATAATTAATATTGACAGCATTGCTTTGTTTCAGAAAACCAAAGTTTGTATCAAAACTATATTTAAGGTATCAGTATACCCCAAATTTGATCATTTTGCAAGATTTTACTTTTTGTTATCTTCAGATAGATTACATCAAGACCTTTCATTTCCAAAAAGTTGCACGAAAAAAGATTGCTCCTAAATGAGGGGGACATTGGGGGCTCTGAATACCGCAACACCGCAAAAAAAATCGAAAAACACCGCATCACCGCACGAAAAGTTGACGAAACACCGACACCGCAATATATTAAGTTACTTATAAATGAAGACGGCTTGCGACTGGCTGCTGAAGCATAAAATATTAACTGGACAGTAGTATTTGACTATACTGTGTTACAAATTAACAGGTTTAACAAAGGTACGTGCTTTTAATAAATAAACACGGGTTAATGAAGATATAGAAGCTATAAATTTAGTTCTGGACGACAAGGGTCGACGATTATTGTACAAGGGTCCAACAAGAAACCGTAACACCGCAAATAATTTCGTTTCACCGTACACCGGAGGTTTAAAAACACAAACAACGCACACCGCAGGATTTGAGATCACCGCAATACCGCAATGTGGGATTTTATTCACCGAAATACCGCATAAAAAACTGAGCAACACCGCAACACCGCAAACCCCAACGTCCCCCTCCTAAATAAAGTTATGAAGAAAAAAACGATTCTCGCCATTAATTATTTCTAATCGAGAGCCGCCAACAGTTTGTCAACATGTACGTATAAAAAGTCACGTAACACGAGGGCCGACATGTTTGTAGATTCACCCGAAATTCGAAAGCCGCATCTTGCAATGTTCATGTTCATAGAAACATATTAAGAGACTGTATCCGCGTTTTCAAGTAAGAATATACCGAAATGGGAAATTGTTCGGTAAGAATTGAGCCGAAGCACTCGTCTCAACCAGGTCTCAAATGACACCGGATCGCATCACTGAAAATCGCTCGCGGTTGCATATCCATGTGGGCGAATATCCCACAGTGAAGCTAAATGGAGGGAAAACTGAAGCCATAAACTCTTAATTTACTTGTAGCACGATCGGTGAGAGGAGAACTTTCTTCTCTAGCCATAAGAAGCGCGCATTTGAGGTCATTTGTATTCGATACGTACTCTGTTTAATTAAAGTACGACGAGCCTTCTCTTTATCGATCAACGCATAATTATTTTCACGCGTCTTGTGTATTTAATCTCATCAGACCGGAAGAACGCCCCAAAACATGTTTTCCCCTGTTTCTCGAAACTAAAATTTCAGCGAATGAAGCGCACGTTTCAAGTTCGTTTGAAACGAATTTCCAACCTTTTTCGCTGTAATTTGGAGAGAATGTTCTCCAATAGTCTGACAAAAAAATTGTGTCGGGGAATTTTAATTTTTTCCCTCCTTCGAAAGTTATGAGTATTTTCGTACAGAGAATGCATGTTTTGTCAACCCTCAAAGTTTAACTGTGTGTTAAAAGCTAACCAGACAAGTAATCAAAATTCCCCGACACAGTTTTTTAGAGAAAGGTGTCAAGAACACGTAGCGATGTTTTTCGCTTTCTCCCGTTCAATTCCGGCCGGAAACGAACTCGATTTGTGGACCAATATACTTTTTGAAATTGAGCGCTATATTCGAAACACGTTAATCTTTTTACTTAAAATGAATACATATTCGTAATCTACAATTCTTAAGCTTTCAGGAAATATATACTTTATTGGGGTTTTTGTTAAACCTCCGACCGTAAAACAGCGCCAACGCATGATGGTCATTTGGGGTATACTGATGCCTTAAAACAGCCATTTCGAACACTTTTGAGGTTCGACAGCGGTAACCTCGATCGAAGCGTTGAGCGGAGTACAAGGCGAGGTAAACGTCCCGGATCTCATCGGCCGGAGGAATCGTTTGCTGCGCGTTTATGACACCTTGGTGGTTTAACATCTATTAAAAAATATATTTTTCTAGATAACTTGCGTGCGTTTCAAGATTTAAACAACAACACTTTTCGAAAAAGTAAATGACGGATGTGATCGTCGTACCTTTTAGGGTCAAAATTTTCTGTTTGGTACCGCTTGGGGTTTGAGTCATCGCGGTACCTTTTAGGGTATTGGGCCGAAACATACATGTATGACAGGAATTGGTACCTCTGACCAGGAGATGAACCATTCGATATAACTATATTTTTAAAACCCGAGAAACGCACGCCAGAACGGGACAAGTACCGTAAATTCAATTTTTTGTTCAATGTTTATAAATCGATGAAAGGTTTTGGTACTAAAAAGAAAAGAAGGACTGCTGAAATCAAGGTTACCTCATTAGGCACAGATTCCAGAAAAGACTCCGCGCACTAAGTGTTTCACTAATTGTAGCTGCTGAAATAATGCACATAATTTGGACAACAACTACCCGATTACATGAAATGGTTACGAACTCAGACCGGTTTCATGTACATAGAAGCGTTGAACATTAGTACGGAAACCGATCTGAAGTCATACCGGCTGAGTTCGTACCGGATTCATGTAATCAGGGCTCCCAGTACAAAGTCGGTTTTTACTTACAATTTCTTCCAATTCAAGCAAATGAGTCCTCGGCGACGGCTTTGACAGTAAAACACGCCAGGCAGAATGTGCTAAGCTGAGAGGAAAGGAGAAACAAAATTGGTAAATTTCAATGTAATTCTTGTCTTGAAACTTTCAATAGACAGCAAAGCAATGTGAATAGGCCACCTACCAAAAAATATTCCAAGAGAAAGTCGTCTTGTACGCAGAATATGAAACGATCCGGCTAGCGTCGCTAGCGGTGAAAAATTGCCACGCGGTTTTTGCAACTGATCAATGATCTGGTTTTTCTCCTAAAATGACAGCGAGTGGTCCCGAAAAATGCCATGAGGTGCCAAAGGCTTTTCTCGTTGAAGCTTGTTGTTTTCGTCAGATGATCTGCTGTCGGTTAATTGTGGTTTCACGAGAAATATTGTGACTAGTTAAGGAAAGAAAAGTCCCGAAATACAGCCAAAACACTTAGTTTTGAGTTTATCTGTTAAATGCAAACTGTTTTTACAAAGCAAAACAAGGGATTATCTCAGTCGCGATTATCACCGGAAATAAATGAGAAGTTATAGTACCCTCGCGAGATGCTGCTAAATGCCGCAGCCAATCGCATTGCTCGTACTGAAAGACGCTTAGACTACGAGTCCCTCTCAAATTATTTCTTTAGAGCTATTACTTGCCAGACGCGCGCCTCGTAGTTCTTCATATAAGCTTTTTTTTTTTAAAGGTCTGAAAATGGAAGACGCATTCTCTAAAAAAACCCACTTCATTTTCGCATGAAGATAGCGAGAATAGCGATAAGAGAAATCATCACTAGCGTTTCGTCTCCTGTAAATTTTTATGAGTGAATTTGTGCACTCTTTTTTTCTAGGTGTTTGTTTACAGACCGACTTTTACCACTAAGCGCGGTGTGATTGGCTGTTACATGTAAATACCCGAAATCCTGCGTAATATCACCCTGGTAGTGGCAGTCATGCACTGTTTCTCTCAAAATAAAGATTTTACTTACTTACTTACTTAAACCAAAGAGAACACGTTTTTGAACGGGATCTGAAATTTGGGTTGTACTCAGAAACAACGTGTCTTGTCTAAACAGGTTAGTAAAATGACCAGAGTTTAGTCTCAAACAGGCTCCGGGTTCGTAGGGCTCGGCGGCTAAGGCTTCACATTGAAACTCTTCGTAGACTGTTCACAGCCCAGCCTCTCTATTGGTTTCTCGATGCTGACGCTTATATATAGGGCACCTTTAAATTGTACTAGCTACATTGCAGTACCTAAACGCCCCAAAACGCCCTAAACGTGTCATTTGTCGGCTTGGGGCTAATAGCCTGCCCCCAAAAAACGCCAAGAGAGCTTGCTCGCAGGCTAGGGGGCTAAAAGGGATATTAATTTTTGATTTTCTTCCCCTAAATAGGGTCAGGGTTCAAGACCCTTCGCGGCACACACCTATCCTAAATGTACGGTGCCCCCCCCGGCGGGGGGGGGGGGGGCTGAGAATTGCTGGAAATGACTAATGCATTATTTTTATCACATTTTGTCTGAATTTACTAATAATCTCTGTGTGTAATTAGAATAAACGCAAATGTCAGCTAAATGAAGCTGATGCAGTCAGCTAAATAGACCCCTAGATGGTGATCTGAAATGGGCAAACAAACACGCCCATATCATACAATAACACATATAGTTTTATCTATGTGCAAGAACACCTGATATAGATGGTTTAATTTTCAATAACTTCAACTGCTTAACTGTAACAATAATGTTTGTCCAAACGCGACGCCAAAAGTGCTATTTTTAGTAACAAAATGGTGCAAAATCAAAATTCAAAACGTTATATATTTTGATTGAATTAAGATATTCCAGTTATCTTTTCTGTTTTGAAGTTCTCGTAGGATGTTCTTTCAGATGCAGTCGTCATACATCCTATAATACTAAACATAAATGTTGGCGCCAACTTCATGACATCATTTTCCCGCCAAAACGTGTACAAAAATATGAAAAACAAAAAGCATTTGATTTTTTTGTAAATAGGAGATCTGTTATCTTGTAAGATTTGAAGCTAATTGGATTAAAACGTCTCTCATATGCCCACCGTGGAAAACGTAACCTCCATTTCAAGTTTCGATAACACAGATGATGTATGATCATTGAAAGGTTGTGTTATCAGTTTCTTTTGAGGTCTGTACTCTTTCCAACGCAAAGGCTTCCATTCCGCTCTCATAATTCACCGTGATATAAATCGCGCAGATGCTGGGGAGAGGGAAAAACTTTTCTATCTTTTTTTGTGGGTTCAGGATCCCCCATGGAGTAGAGAGAAGTCCGTATTTATGGGAGACATTTTGGTCTTCAAACACAGTGACCTCACTCCTCTAATCACTCGCCATTGTTCAGACGGGCTTGCTCTTTCATTAGTTTCTCGAATACCCTTTTGCTTGAAATAAGTGTTGAAAATTTTCGCGCAACTTGTTGTTGTGTTTTTTTACCCAAACAGTGCTTGATTTTTGTAGATTCTACAAGGTTGACTAGACGGTTGTATTCTTGGTAGAGAATCTCCGGCTCCAGCAGATCTTTGCCCATGAGAGCTAGTATTAACCCCATCAACACAAGCTCCTCGAATAGGGTCCAGTGTACAACTGTTGTTCCGCCTGCCTTCTGTTCGGAAAACGATTTGCCGCTCATTGCTAGTGTTGTGTTCTCATGATGTCTTCGTTTTCGTGACGCAATTTGTGCAGTTGGCTGGCTGATGTTTACTTTTATTCCACGGGGTTGCAGCAGTTAATGCATTGACAGTAATCGTTGCATCCCAAAACATTCTGATAACACTTACAACCAGTCCTGTATTCATGACACGACACACTTCCTTGTTTCTTTCTATTAGCACCCTGCCCACATCTACAGGAAACATGTGGCAAGCTTTCCGGCCGATTTGATGTCATAGTTTGTTCAGATAGAGGCTGCCACCCCTCCTCCTCCATGCTTAACCGAGGAATGGAAGCAACAGCATCGTAATGGCCTGCACAATTCATGTCGTATACGAGACAAATCGGGTTCTCGCTCAAAACTCTCTCTCTTGGGGATACAGGCAAAACGGGGAAATTTGACATCGATGTAAATACCACTATTGGGATACGCAGTGCGTTCGATACAGCAAGTGGCATTGCGTTCCCCAGTTGTGATGCAAAGTGACCTTCCTGTAAAAACGCTTTGGCCTCTGAGTAATAGTTTTGTCCTGAAGTTAGAAATGGTTCATAGTGATCTTTATTCACAAGCCACTCATCTACAATGACTCGACGCAATGCCGTGGCTATTTCCTTTACATGTAAATTTGAAGTTGTGATAACCCCAATACTTTCGAGGTGTGTTTTCCTTCCGAAGTTAAAGCTTCATTATTTAGTTGCTGTAGAATCATTGTCGCTAATGCTACAAAAAAAACAGTTTCCATCTCCAGGGATAGCAATCCTTTGCATGTTGTTTGCAAGCAGGAAACTATCAAGATCAGAGTTAGAGTTATGACTTTCATCATTTCTCGACTCAAACGTGGTAAAGAAGCTAAATACGTTTTAAAGATATATCAGATGATCTTTGCTCCTAGCCAAAGACGCGTGGCCTTTTATATTCTCAAGTTGCTTACTCAAAAGAGCAAAATTAGATGCCAGCTGAATAATGCCGGCAACGCACACATTGCTCAGCGAATCAGAACAATCTTCCTGATTTTCTTCTTCATTTTGGTCATCGGACGAGTGGAAATCGTCACTTGAAGTGTCGGAGCTTTCTTCGAGGAGATAGTTGATACAATTCACAACGTCACCAGCATCAGAAATGTCATCCGAAAAATCACAATCTGCTGCCTGTGTGATTTCTCCTATGCTGAGAGAGGCACCAAAGTTCTCGGCCTCTTCAGGTATAATGGCTGTTTGTTCAAAGTACATTTCTACAGGCCGTATAAAGTTACAGCGTTTTTGCCTGGAGTTCTTTCTCGAAAGCTTTCTTTCATTCCATTTGTAGAAAAACATTCCCAAAAACGCAAGTGCTAATTCTAGACCAATCCTGGTCCGTTTTAGGCCTTTATTCAAGGTTTTATGTAAAGCTTCATTTCCATGTGTCCCTCCTGATGGAGGTATATCAGACAAACAGCCCTTAAGGACATGTTGTTTCAGTTTCTCAATCTCGCGTACTGCGGAAGCCGGGAGAAGTGGAACAGAATCGTGTACTACCGTGCTCCACTGATTCATAAACGATTGAATATTGTTCAAAATAACTTCCGGTGAAGGTGTTGGCATTGTTCTCTCTTTCCCCTTATCAGCAGAATCACGGATGGTCATCTTAAATGAGTCGATCATTTTCCGTCGAAGCTGTTTTAGCGTTTCACTGCATCCTTTCTTTTTGGGAATTTTGCTCACAACCCTTTGAATAGCATGAAATATGTCCAGTTTTATAGCAATATCTGGAAATATGCTTGTCACCTTGTTCCGCCAGTGACAGCAATTGTCCAAAAAAATAAAGAAGGCCCTTTGCCCTGCAATTCAAGTCTTCTTTTAACATGTTTAAAAGATCCTCAATTGATGTGAACTTAGTTCCACGACAAAGTTTCCAAGTCAATACAATTCCCTCTTCATTTAACACGATGAAAAGCGTGTCATAAAGCTTTACCCACCTCTTGTTGAACCAAAAGCCGATGTTTGCTGATACTTTAAAAGTGTGGTCACAACTAAGCCACCGGTCCGCTGTCATTTGACACATTCTGTTCTTGTAGAATTTTTCCTTCATGAAGTAATTTCTGGCAATACAGGATGCTATAACCTTTTCACCAGGGTTTTGATATCTCTGTTGAAATTCTGGAAATGTGCTAATCGAAGGGTCATGTGAATTTTTCCTAAGTGTGGAGAAATAAACCTCTCTACGTGCAGCATATGCTTCATATATTGTTTGTAACCAGAGAGTCTGAATGTCACTCATTGTCATATCGGCATTTGCATGAGAAATTATAAAATCCGACAATTCTCTTGTTATGCCGCCTCTGTGAAACAATACAAATGGCAAACGGAACAAATGTCTTACTTGAGAAAGAATGGCAGGATCATGGGCAATAGTCTGGTGTCTTCGTTGACACATGTAAACTCTGCTTACGAGGAGTACATTATTATTCAAACCATATAATCGCCGTGGTTGGTCGCATGACGAACCTCCATCTTTCCATCTTGTCGCCCTAACTGGCTCATCGACGGCACCGGTTTCAAAACAGTTTGGACATCTCAAGTTTAAGTTTGGACTGTTACTTAATGGGTCCCATAAGATAATATCCTCTACTAGGTACTCTTCAGGAGTACAAATAATTGATCTCCTCTGATCACTTCTGATTATTACGCCATGCTGTAACCACGGTGTATCCGATTTCCCTGCGGAGGCAACAACGCTTTCAAGGACAGTTTGAATAAAACTGCGGCTGGATTCAGAAATTCCCGGATTGTTTTCATTTGAGGATGAACATTTTGAAGTTAAAATGGATGAGAGCAATAAGAGCAATGCAAAATCCGCGATTGCCATAGCACGGCCGGACAGCAGAGTGATACAGGATAATGTTGACAAGAACAATTGCTCATTTGTTACTGTTTCACAATTTCCAGTTATTACTGTATTTAATAATTTACCGATTCATTTCATGTACCCGCCCCCGGGGGTACTACCGTTTCTACTGTTCCCACTGTTTCTACTGTTTCTACTGTTCCCACTGTTTCTACTGTTTCTACTGTTCCCACTGATTCTACTGTTTCTACTGTTCCCACTGTTTCTACTGTTTCTACTGTTCCCACTGATTCTACTGTTTCTACTGTTCCCACTGTTTCTACTGTTTCTACTGTTTCTACTGTTTCTACTGTTCCCACTGATTCTACTGTTTCTACTGTTTCTACTGTTCCCACTGTTTCTACTGTTTCTACTGCTCCCACTGATTCTACTGTTTCTACTGTTCCCACTGATTCTACTGTTTCTACTGTTTCTACTGTTCCCACTGATTCTACTGTTTCTACTGATTCTACTGTTTCTACTGTTCCCACTGTTTCTACTGTTTCTACTGTTTCTACTGTTCCCACTGATTCTACTGTTCCCACTGTTTCTACTGTTTCTACTGTTCCCACTGATTCTACTGTTTCTACTGTTCCCACTGATTCTACTGTTTCTACTGTTTCTACTGATTCTACTGTTTCTACTGTTTCCACTGATTCTACTGTTTCTACTGTTTCTACTGTTCCCACTGATTCTACTGTTTCTACTGTTTCTACTGTTCCCACTGATTCTACTGTTTCTACTGTTCCCACTGATTCTACTGTTTCTACTGTTTCTACTGTTCCCACTATTTCTACTGTTTCTACTGTTTCTACTGATTCTACTGTTTCTACTGTTCCCACTGATTCTACTGTTTCTACTGTTTCTACTGTTCCCACTGATTCTACTGTTCCCACTGTTTCCACTGTTTCTACTGTTCCCACTGATTCTACTGTTTCTACTGTTTCTACTGTTCCCACTGTTTCTACTGTTTCTACTGTTTCTACTGATTCTACTGTTTCTACCGTTCCCACTGTTTCTACTGTTTCTACTGTTCCCACTGATTCTACTGTTTCTACTGTTTCTACTGTTCCCACTGATTCTACTGTTCCCACTGTTTCTACTGTTTCTACTGTTCCCACTGATTCTACTGTTTCTATTGTTCCCACTGATTCTACTGTTTCTACTGTTCCCACTGATTCTACTGTTTCTACCGTTCCCACTGATTCTACTGTTCCCACTGTTTGTAGTCTGTTTCAAATGTTTTCTACCGTTTCTACTGCTTCTACTTCTATTGTTTATAATTAGCTAATTATTATTGCATTGGTGGCTGGTGACGTCAGCTGTGGTTATTACACTGGGGATAACCCACTTTAAACGGACCGTGTAGGCCCCGCTACTCATTAATTATACGGTAGATATAATATTCATAATATTCTCAGACTTGCCAAAGACAATGTTATTTAGAGTTCATACATGCACGAGTCATCATTTCTTACGCGGTTTACATCGGGATAAACTTGCCATTTATAAAAAGCCTATCTGGCTCTGCTTTACTAAAGGATACTCTTTGTCCCTTGCTCTTGGCTTCTTTAAGTTTGGGCATCTGTTTGCGTCTTCTTTCGATGATTTCTTGCGGAAAATCTTGTAGTACCATGAAATTTGTCTCCCGAAGGCCAAAACCTGCTTGATACACCCTCTCGCGATCCGGGAAACGCAAAAAACGAGCTAATATGGGCCTAGGCTTTCCATCAACTGATTTACCAATACGATGAAACACGTTGGATCTCAATATTGTTGCGCGGATCTTCCAAACCGAGCGCATTTGCCATGAATTCGTACACGATATCGCTTGTATTGATGGCCTCTCCGCCCTCCGAAGCACTGACTTCCCTTTCCGGTATACCAAAGAATTTTAGGTTCTCCCGTCGGCTGTAGGATTCCAAATAAAGATGTTTGGTACGCACTTTCTCAATCTCCTTTCCCTTCTCTTCTATTTGGCTGCGCAGCTCCGCTACTTCTTCATTCAAACTCGATAAACCTTTATCCATCTCTGTTATTGACTTTTTCATGACACCAGCGTCGGTTTGCAACTTAGCCACGGCCAATTCAGACTTCGCCAGTCTGCTGGACACAAAGGTCGCCTCGATAGTATCCAATTTCTCGAGCTTCTTGAGAATTTCATTGAGTTTTTTCTCCGTATCGTCACCCATATTTAAAGCGGGTAATGTTTCGTCCTGTTCGTTCTTGCTACCGGCACCGCCCGCGTCTTCCAAGATGTCACACCTTTCAAAAACTTCTTCTTGACTCTTTGGACGCTTTTCTGTTGGCGAGCTCGATTCAGAGGATCCAGAACTTCTTGCCGAAGTTGTTCGCTTACCAGGTGTATATATATTTTCCATAGACAAGCTGCATTGAAATAAAAAATTATAACGAGCGCGGAGCTCTGAAAAACACGCCTACTCGCTATCCATACCAGTCCCAATCTCTCTTCTATCTTCCACAGTTATTTTCACAGGCACAGTATGCGAATATCAGGAGTAAATAAATGCACGCGAGTCGCACGCTAGCGACTTGTGCGCTGTTTTGTGTCGCAGAATCAATTCAACCTAAAATTAACTTTAGGTAGTATCACATCAGATTCGCAGTTAGGCTATTGTTAGACATTTTTCGCGCGAAACCAGCAGCCAATCACGTTGAACCATTTTTAATGATATGCGAGCGCTACGCAAAGGCAGAAACTTTGGCCAAGGAAAAGCAAAAAGCGTCACAGCAGAATGTAATAATTGTTTAACTATACTTCACTAAATTTAGGTCAAACTTCGGTATAGTTTTTGTAAAACTATAAATCGACTGAGTGATTTTTCAGTTCAATCTAAATGATGATTTGTATGAATTCGGCGGGAAAACTTCTTGCGCGGTGTCCAGTTGGCAAGTTGAATGAAAAGAAAGCAAGACGAAGTTTTCTCCGCGGATTAATCTTCGCTCAATCTCTCCAAAGTTTCGTATATCCTGGAAAATTGTGCAGATGGTTTAGCTTAATGGGAAGATTGGAAATAATTGTGGAGCTGAACATTATATTCATTAATTTTACAAGTTGAACGGACAGCTATTAATACGCTGCCGAAGGTTTCACTTGTTTATACGGCGGGCAAAACTTGCGCGACTACAATTGTGTTGAAACGAACTGAGCTTAAAATCAAGTTCATTGAAGTAAAAGAACAAAGGATATCTACATGGATGGAAAGAAAGAGAGTGGTCTTCGAAGATAATTTCACTGTGAAGTGATCTTTGAATGATTGACCGTCACGAACGCTTGACGAACTGCCGTATAAGCTTATATCTGATCCATGGATATTTATTGTGCTGATTTTAATAACTTCAAAATTCAGCTGGAATTGACAAGCCTCTTCGAAATACAAGGTAACAATACTGAATAGACTGTGTTGTAAACAGGTTTTCATTCTTTGGACGAATTAATTGTGTCCGCGGTTTTCGGATCTGATCTTCCCGTCAATTAATTTCAGGCTGCCTTTAGTGCTCTTTCAGTCGCATTATTAGTTGTACATTTACAGGCATTTCCCATTAAATATTTCGTTCCAAACTTCGTGCATTATTTAGTAGAATTAACTTTTGTTTGATTTAATAATTTTAGCCATCTTTTCAAATTTCACTGCCGTCTTGAACAAAAATTGTCGAGCTAGCGCGTTCACTGACCATATTTGTCAGGCATGGTGCGTGATTGGCTGCTGGTTTCGCGCGAAAAATGTCTAAAAATAGCCTAACTGCGAATCTGATGGGCCGCGCGCAAGTGCTAGATGGAAACCTCTAGTTATAGACCTCTGGTAGTATTTGTACAGGGCGACGTCATTTTTGCTTTTAATGGATTTGATGGAAGTCACTTTGCCTTGACTCTGGAAGTGGTAGAAGAAACCTTTGTCGCTCGCTATGAAATCGGCCGCGCAGCGCAGACAATTATTCGGTATGTAATTGGATAATTGAAGATTTGACTGAAATGTCAACAGCTAATTACAGAAAAATAATGAAGAAAATCTTTCATGTTCAATAACTTTCCACAGAAATAACATTTTGAGGTATAATTTTTTGGAAATAAAAGCTCTTTGCGAGATCTACCAGAATTTCAAAAAATTTAAAATTTCACAAAATGGTAATTTTGAAGGGTGGCTGATACCTTAAACAAAGTTTCATCGTGAAAAATGTTGGTGGATGTACATCTATCTTTTTATTTCGGGAATGCAAAATCGCGTGCAGCATTTGTAAATTTGAGAACTCATTGTTGATGTGGCACACAGTTCGATTAAGGGAGTGATTACAAGGCAAATTTCAGCCTGGGCTGAAATCTCAGCCTGGTTAGGGGGCTGGAATTTTGTTGCGATTACATGGCGAAGTTCAGCACGGGCTGAAATTTCAGCCCGAGCACCAAATTTGAAATTGCGCGGGAAGTCATCAGAGAATCAGGGGCGATTTGTACCTGCAACTTATTTACATATCGACTGAACGTTTGTAGAACGAAGCATAAAAAAAACCCAAAAGGATCCATTCTTATTCAATGTCATGCAAATAAGTTACTGGGTATTCCACTGCATCCTTTTTTCCTTTGCTGTTGCCATCTTGTTTAAAAACACAGGAGCGATTTTACAATAACCGGCAACTTATTTACATACCATACCGGCTGCACGTGTGTATAAAAACAAAAGGACCATTCTCATTCAGTGACATGCAAATACGTTGCCGGGCATTCTACAATTTAGCCAAAACACAATCACTGCGCATGCCCAAGTTTACTTTTCAGCCCGGGCTGAAAATTCCAGCCCGGTTTCTCAAACCAGGCTGGAATTTTCAGCCCGGGCTGAATTTTAGCCCGGACTGAAACCTTGTCCATGTAATCGCTAACTCCATTTCAAGAGGATTTGATTTGGAAGCCGGGCTGAAATCTCAGCCCCCCCTAACCGGGCTGAAATTTGCCATGTAATCACCCCCTAAGTCTGATGATCTTGGCTTCTGCGATAATAATTATTCGTAAACAATTGTTTTGTTTGAGAGAAATTAACACACCGTAATTTGAAAGCGTTCCAAATCTATTGTACAAATTACCCCTCTAATTTTAGTAAGGCAGTCTCGTCTGAGTTAACACTGAAGTACAGTTTGTTTGCTTGAGCTCGCACTCCGTTATCATCTCGATCTACACTGATCTCTGAGTACGTTCCTTGAAGTTATACTTGTTTTAGAGTGATCGCATTGCCTTTCTTAATCTTGTATTCTAGGTTTTGATTAGTTCGTTGATAAATTTAAAATAGGCTACACCCCCTTTGCTATTCATTAAAATTTATTGGAACCCGACACAGCTATACACAAAGGATCCATTTGTACCAGTCTGCCTTGTGCGCTTGCTCAATTCATGCAGTCATGGGCTCCCTGTTTTGTCGACGGGCGGGGGGTGTCATTCATTCTTCACACTGTAGGTCATATGTCATTCCCAGTGCGAATAGATCTTGAGTGCGCGGTTCAGTTAATTCTTCCGCTCGAGGGAATATATAATGTCATTCATTAAAAAGAGAAGAGCATTTATTAGACCATCCATAGCTCTGTAGAATAATTAATGATGTTTAGTGGCTTGGACATATCCCTTGGCTTTGAAAATACCCAAGGTGTGTCAGCCAAGTGCATGGTACTGCCTTTCTTGTATTCCACTTGGATATCATAGTTCTACAAGCGTAATCGCATGCGTTTGGAGACGCTTTGGAGAGCTATGGATGGGTTTCTTGAAAATGGTTTCCAGTGGTTGATGATCTGACTGGATAAGTACATTACTTCTTACAAAGATGTACTGATCAAACTTTTCACAGGGCAAACACTATTGCTAACAGTTCTTTGCAATTTGCGCATAGTTTTGTTCAGTTTGGGTCATCACACGGGAACTGTAAGCTACTCGGGACAACCTTCCTGCGACAGTTCTGCACCAAGCCCATTTTTGGGAAGCATCACACTGGATCACGACTGGTTTACTCACATAGTAGTAAGCAAGCACAGGTGCAGTAACAATCATTTCCTTGACATGTGCCACAGCATCAGCATGGGCTGGAAACCAACACCACTCAGAATCCTTTTCAGTGAGTTTCCTCAGAAGCTCTGTTTCATCAGACAAGCGAGGCAAGAACTTTGCTAAATAATTCACCATGCCAAGGAACCTGCACAGGGACTTAACATCAGTGGGGTCGGTGCATTTTTACAATAGCCTCCACCTTGCACTGATCTGGTTTAAGACCTTCTTGGGTCAGAATGTGGCCAATGAAAGGAACTTCTTGTTGCCTCAGCCTGGCTTTATTCTTGTTCAGCTTCAGGTTCCTTTCCCGACAGCGATCCAGGAAGGCCACAACATTCTTGTTGTGGTCTTCTTGCCACTCCGCAGGCGTGTCACCGTATCCCACGACGGCACAAAATCATCAGCTATCACTTCGTCCCCTTTTAGGCCCGACCTCTATCTGCTCTCGTATATTCTCTTCCACCGATATCGTCCAAATGGAGAGTGTTAAATGTGGCGAGTAGACTAGATTCCTCATCACGTTCTACTTGCCAAAACCCGTTGCTGGCATCGAACACACTGAACAGTTTTTTTTCCCCATTTAATCTAGTTGCAATGTCTTCAATAGTTGGCATGGGGAAATGTTCACGCTTTAATTTATGGCAACATTCAGGTCCCTGGGATCCAATCAGATGCGTAGTTTAGTTTCTCCATTAGCTCCAGAAGAGGGCTTGCTCACCACAAGCATACTGGATACCCAGTTAGTGGGCTGTTTGACTATTTCGATGACATCATCAGCTACCATATCCTCAAGCTTTTTTTTTTAACTTTCTCGGTTAGAGCAACAGGTAAGCGCCGTGGCGGTTGGACAGTCCGCTTGATAGACTTATCTGCAGCAATGCTGTATTTTCCATCCAGCTTTCCAAGGCCTTCAAAAGACATCATGATACTGTTCTAGTAATGGATCTGCAATCTATAGCTACATTTGTCTTCAGCAACATTTACACGGGGATCTCTGTCACAGTCAAGGATCTTTATCAAGCTCATTTCCAACATGGTCTTCTTACACAGTATTGGTTTCATAGCCACTTGCCCATGACTACATTGACTTGTATCATGAAAAGTCTGATCATTTCGGGTCCCACACAATGTTGTCTTGCCCACAATGGGTTGTTCATAATCCATTAGCCAAAATCGGGACTGACTTGCCTCGAGTATCAAGAAGTTTTAAGTCCAGATCACCTGTCACCTCCTTGTAGACATTCAAGGCAATAGATTGCATTCCGCCCCAATGTCCATTAAGTAAAAACAACTTTGTGGCCCGTGACCACTTTATCATCTCTTGACGACGACCTTCATTGCCTATACCACGAGTAGTGCTCAAATAGAAGCGCTCTTGAACTGTGGACACTCCCTGATCTGTGGACACTTCCTGATCTAGTGGACACCTCCTGAACTGATGACACTTTATTTTTTTCTGAGCACCTGGCTATAAAGTGTTTTTTTCTTTTACAATATGCACAGGTCTGGCCAAATGCTGGACAGTTGCGTCTTAGCTTTCATGATTCCGGCCACAGAATCTGCAGTCTTTGATCTTGCCATTGCTGACAAATGATGAACCTGCAGACTGCTCTTTCTCTTTAAAGGTCAAATGCAACAAAAATTTTAGTAAGATTAGTTTTAAGTCGAAATAATAGGGAATATTATGCATAATCATATTCTTAAGTTTCAAACGATTTGGACAAAACGTCGTCGAGATATTCGACTTTGAAAACTGCCATTTTTTTCGCTTCCACAAACGGAAGCGTTCGGGCAAACTTCGGAAAATTGTCGGAAAATGGGAAAGCTCACCACATATGACGTCACATACACGCGCGAGTCCGCGAGAAGAGGCGAGAATTACAAAATTCTGCAGTTTTAAAAACATCAACAAGTATGGTGTTTTGTGCTGCTTTTAACTGTAGTAACTGTTCAAAATCAGGCGTAAGCTTTTTTACATTCCCTAAAGACGAGAAGAGATGCACAGGAATAGGTGAGATTTAAATGAAAAGAAAAGATTTCACGCCAACTGCAGTATCTCGTCTTTGCTCCGCTACATTTCTCCCCTAAAAGCTTCGAGCAGAATATTGAGTTAAAGGGCACACCTGGGATCGTCAGTTCAAGCCACGAAGAATTCGACTGAAGCTGATGCTTTACCGACCATTTTCAACTTTTGAAGAAATTCTGTAAAGCGAAGTATTGACAAATAATGTCCTTCAAAAAGCACGACGAACACGGAGTGCGGTCGTTCACGACGTTCAGTAGCCTTTGCGAAACGCAGAAAGCTAAAGGTATAAAGTCCGCAAACTTTCTTGTATCAGGTTTGATTTGACAGATCCACAAACCACTTTTCTAATTCTGCAGCCTACAATAAAAAGGCCGGCAAATAACGTTTTTATTTTTTTCCTACTTGCATGGTTCTGTGATGCTAGAAATCTTAAAAATCTGTTTTTATTAACGCGCGCGCGTATTCCTTTTTATCGCAAGGTCGCTATAACACTACCGAAGAAATAAAACTTAATGAATCCAAATAACAAGAAACTCGGACGATTAATTTTTTATACCGAAATATGTAATTACAGAAAGGTACGTAGCTATAAAGAACAGACGAATGGAGTCTCGAACAGAATTTCACCACTAAAAGCAGCTGAAATGAGAAGCTATTTAAAATTTAACACAAAAATGATTCAAAGTTGCAACCGGCAAATTTTAGGACAATCTTCATTCTTCAATACTCTTGAAAGCATTTTTCGAGTAAAACTGTTTCCTCAGTTTGCTACAATTTCATTTCCCATGTTAATCTAATTTTTGCATTTGGTCGGGTGGCAATTTACAATTTTCATTTTATGCGAAGCCTCGACAAACTCAATTCAAGCTTGCATTCAATTTCAACGTACGGCACAACTATAAATGTATACTTATACTTATTCTGGACTACCGGTATCACTAGGTTCTTTCTTGAATGAAACTTAACGGAAGGTTTGTTTAGGAAAAAGGAGAAACGAAAAGCAAATGATTAAAACTAAGGAATTGAGTCTAAACACGGAGATTTGTATTTAAAAACCGTAAGCTAGCTACAGAGCGCGGGTCGGTGAAACTCAGGACTTCCAACACAACAACAAACTCAAATTCTGTCGGTTAAAATCAAATGAGCACTCTCCTTTTTGAAGAAATGCAAGCTCTTTAATTTTCCACTGCGTAGCTCTCCATTCACGTGGTCAATGATAAGAGAGGCAATATAATGTGAGAAATTCCAGTAAAAGCTTCTTCGTATCGACCTTCACACGTTGCTGAAAACACGCGCGAAAACACTCGCGTGAAAACAAGCTCACCACATATGACGTCACAAAAACATACATTCGTTTCCATTCCAGGCGCGGGTCATTTCTGGTTCGTTTTCGTTCAGCCTTCGGAAAATTCTCGGAAATTTGTCGAATTTCGTGCCATGTTAAGCGCCACAAAATCGCCCGCAAACCAGTTTTTTGAGGGTTGAGTATGATTGCTGCTAGTATAAAGAACAGTTTTTTTGCGACAAAGGAAAAAAAAATGTCAAATTTCGTTGCATTTGACCTTACAGAATTCAACCCAGACTCTGAGGACATAACTTTCATTTGGGCAGTGGTGCTCTCTCTTAGCACGAGTAATATCTAAGGCTTTCTCAAGGGTCAACTTCTTCTCTTTAAGCAGAATTTCCACGTACCTTAGCATTATTGGTGCCTGTCACCAAACGATCCCGGAGAAGCTGATCCGGCGTAAGTGGTTCAAAGTCCACAATTTGCTGCAATTTGCATTAGCTCCGTCATATATTGATCAACTGTCTCTGACTCCTTCTGATCTCGCGTGAAGAACAGGAAACGCTCGTGAATAATGTTCTCCCTGGGTATACAGTAATACTTCAAATTGCTTTAAACTGGAGCAATCTTCTTCGCATCATCTGGCGAAGCCCAAGTGAAAGTACGAAATGCCTTGTTCGCTTCTTTCCCGATTACTGCCAAAGTGATCCAGTTTTGTAGCCAGTGTGTAGTTTTTCCAGGCAGAGACCCACGTTCTCGAGTTAGAAGCTGTTGATCCATCGCTGAGCTCGAGTATGTCAGGAGGAGGTATTTGTGAAAATTAGCCATGCTTGATGAATAGTCCAATTTTACAGTTGTGTGCTTAGAATCCAGGCCTTTGAACATAAGTGAGGCTGGAAGTGACTTTGTTTGTGATACAAACCTTCGTTCTTTTCAAAATGTAAATTATTCTGTTATTATGTAAACTAGTTTCTGGCCTCTATCATCTCATGGTCGCCCCTAACCTCGCTTTCATACAGAGGCTTGGTTACATTTCACAGAACTGTAAAATGGTCTATTCTCTGGTTCGCCGGTTCACTATCTTCGCCACTTCTCTTAGAATTCGGCATAAATTTGGCGACTTCTATCTAAATCTTACTGTGCTCTTTGGCGGGTGGATTCTGTAGACTTCTGACACCATGATTGTAACAAACCGGAATTGATAGAATTTTAACCTTGTTTTTTATCCCTATTTTAGTGTATTTGATTGTTTTGTATTTAAATTGTTTTGTATTTTATTGATTTATTGTTTTGTATTTTTATTTTACTTTACAGGGCCCCATTGAAAAACACAAATGTGACATGGGCTCCCTGTCAAAATATTATTATTATTATTATTATTATTATTATTACAAGTGGAACCGGAATAAAAGCAATATATAATTTAATTGTCATAATGGAAAAATGCGTAAATATGATACCACCTACTGCCCTTAAATTTAGTTTTAGTGGGGTTTAGAAATTGCGAAAATCATGGCAAATTTGTTAGTAAAATTGTTTGCGGGTATATTTTCCGCATATTCGGATATCGGCCCTCAGTCTTTTCTGTATGGACCTCGTTGGCACTCGATCTGTACTGTCAAAATTCTCCCAGTACGGCTCTCGCGCTTGGTTAATAATAAGATATATATGTATTATCGTAGATACAAAACCAATTGACAGTGTTCTTTGTATAGCACAAACCAACAATTATGCACCCTCAGACAACAACCCTGAGTTTAAATTGTGCATATCAAAAACCCCAGTAATGCAATTTGTTAAAAAAAATTCATAGTCAGAGAAATATGTAAATAGCTCAGAATAGTGGATTCAAAAACCTCATATGAAGGTAAATGAGAGCTTACATGTACAGTTTATATCAATGAATCAATGGTTTCACATGAAGCGACTCGGCAACTTACATGCGCCTATCAGTATCAGTGAATATGAATTATGGTGATGTCAAAATTCCTGGAACAAAAAATATACTAAAGAACACCAGTGATTAAGTCACTCAAAATGTTTAAACATGGAAAAATATGGTAGCAGTATTAGAAGGAACAGTAACTCGACACTGTTAAATTATCATGTTGTGACTAATTTATTTTTTAAATTACAAATTTTTTCATTTTCCTTTCTCTTGAATTTAATGTCATTGGTTAGCACTGTCATTAAGTACCATGCTCCTAAAACAAAATAAAGACAAAAGGAAATAAATATCAAACAAAAATAAATGTAAATCAAAATGTACATGATTTGAAAAATAAATTTGGAATATCCTGAATTTTAACAGGTCACGAATTGACATAAGAGTCACACTGGTGTGAATCACACCAAAAGTAATGTATTTTCCAACAAAGGCTTGACTTTTCATACCATGCTCAATTACACATGCATGTACATGTATATTTATAAGGGGCAAAATACACTTTAACACCATGTGCTAACATTTAACATTTAAACATTCAATTAAAATCACACTGTTTAGGATCAATGAAATCTAAAATACAGCAGACAACCACCACATTTCAAAAATCTTTCTTCAAATATTTATTTGGTCCTTTTTTCTGGCCACAATTTTTTTTAGTGTCATGATTAACTGGCAACACCATCAATCAAGTGTCACCCTCTGAATTAGTAAAACAAACAATTTTATATATTATATAGGTTATAAATAATTATTATATTCAAACCAAATATCAATTTATTATTCTCCTGACATCACAAGTGTATTACAATGGTGTTGAAGTACAAATCTGAAGAGAAAACAAAGCAGAGAATGTAAATTAACCATAGACCAGTATACTGGTACCCAGTATTAACCCACCTCAGAAGAGAACATAGAATTAATTATTATGCTCTAGATCAAGGATAATTAATGAAAGGGATTTTCAACTTTTACAATAGATAA
>MU825475.1:71785-125056 GCA_029204205.1 Desmophyllum pertusum | reverse complement strand
AAGACGCTAAGTAGCGTATAACTACCCTGGTCATTTATATAAAAATGCGCGTCTCCATTTTAACGGCAAATTAAATGTTAAATATCTTTCAGGCAGCTTTTAGTTTTCTTTTCCTTTAATTTGGAAACTTTTTTGACGGACTCAATGACTCAAGAACTTTACAAAAAACAACAACACCACCAAAAATTAAAAAAAAATTATCGTTAAAAATTTGAGGCAGATTGTTGGGATAGCCAATTCAATGAGAGCGCCTGAGAGTTTCAGGCGAAACAGTTTGAAATCGTATCAACTCTCATCCTCAACTCTCCCGTGCTTAAAGAGAATATTGTGCGCATGCTTGTCAGCCATATTCGGGCATATTGTAAAGCGGAATAGCTAAGCGGAAGGTGTAGATGAACAGTGAAAAATGTCTGATTGGTCGACGCGCGACCACGTGACTTTGCAATGGAGACGCCGCGTTGCATTTGGCGGGAAATTCAACGGGAGGTGCGAAAAGTTTTCGTAACAATTTCGCTATTTTATTCGTTATTTAATAGTTACAGTTTTCTTTCGTCTGCGGTTCGCTAGAGAGCATGTAACAAAGTGGGGGAAACAAAGAGAAAAAAGAGAAATGCATAAGGTTCTTTGTGTTCATTTTATGCATACAAAGGAGCCGCGAGGATTTTGCTGTAAATGGGGAGACTGGAGTGACGAGGTCTTCGCGATTTTTTAAAAGCGGTGGTGAAGAGCAGAGATGTCGTCGTTGTTATCAAGACGAACGGTTGAGTGTTTTTTAATACTTTCTTATCTTATTGTTTCCATTTTAAAAAATTTGGACAGCAACACCGTGTTTAAAAAACAAATACATGCAGTCGAAGCTATCTGAGCGGACACTCTCGTTTAAAGCGGACAGTTCTACTTACAGCCGCCTTGACAAAGCCCCGTTTGAACTCTAGCTCATACAAACTTTGTATTGACACATTCCCGTAAGCGGCTTGCTCCAGTTGCGGACACTTTTTCTGCTTTCCGAGGGTGTCCGCTCACGGGAGCTCGACTGTTATTAAGGTTGCGAGGTTAAATCATGCATTTTTGTGTCGCTTAAATAAGTGGCTGCATTCCAAGTCAAGAAAACAGGCATGTTTTTAGGTGGTTATCATTAACAACACCCCACCCAACCTCTATTCAGGGGACACTTTTCCTTGCCCCTGGAGGTTCCACTGTATTTGACAATATTTAAATTGCAAACAAAACAATACAATCGATACAAAGCCCATCAAATGAAAATATTTTTAAAATATTTGTACAAACACGGAATATTTTCTTTAGTTCAAACAGCAAACTGCATATGCACGAAGTGGCTTTTAAAACTGATTAATCGAGGGGGGTGGGGACGATAATTCCAAATATTACTCACTGGAAGTGCTAATGAATAAGAGAAGAGTCAAATGAGAAAAACTGTGTTCACTAACTACAACTGTTATGAAACCTGTACTTTTCTGTTGTAACGACTTGTTACCTACTTGACAGCGAAGGGGTAAAAGAAAGCTAGGGAAGGAAAGGGGGAGTTGGAGGGGGAGGGGGATTATTTGAAGAAGGTAAGGGGCGATTATTTGAGGGAATTATTTCAAATATTTTAACAAAGGGAGGCTGATTATTCGAGGGGGGCGATTAATCGAGGGACGGCTATTATTCGAGAAAATACGATATAGCCAAATTTGCTCTGATTTTTACTCGAAAACAAGCTGCGGGAATGGATCTGCTGAACGGTATCAAAACGTAACATTTGTGGCGAATACTTTCCACTTGAATGAATCCCCGATCCCTCAAAAAGGTAAGAAAATCAAGAGACTATCGACGCTGAAATGGCAGCCATTTCTTCTCATGTCTCTTCTACATATCACGTGACGTTTTGCACAGCGCCTGCGCATACAATTTTCGACAGTGATCTCCACCGCATACTCGTTCCCAAAGCCTTTGTTTCTTTTGGTCACGTGGTCTATACGTCACGACAATAAAAAAAAACCGCGTAGTTCTGGAGACGAGAATGCCGTTCCTCTTCTCTTTTGCGCTCGAGTGCCGTTCCTCCTTTCGGGGATTGCCAAGATGCGAGAGGGATGTCAACCCCTTTCTAATAGCAGTTATTACAGTTGAGCCCGCAGTCAAATATTCTTTCGTTTTTAAAAAGTATGCAAACGAGTTAGGCTCGATTTCTGCCGCTCTCTCGAGTCCGGTCTTCGTTCTGGCTCATTTTTCCTGAACAACGGCTGGTAATCGAATGCCAGATTGACCCTTTCGCCTCGTTTGCATGTCAAACCGCTGACATCTGTAATAACTGCTATTCGTATAATTCGCCATGATTGATCCCGACTATTATTAAAAAATATTACTATCTATTATTATTACTATTATACTATTAAATACTAACCACGTATCGACATGTCATAACAAATTTATTTTTTGGAACAAAACTTTATATTACACTTACACTTTACATTACACTTTTTACAATATGGCTAAGCTTGTAGCCATAAACCAAACCAAAGAGATTCAGGGGTTCTTTATTTACACATTATTTTAATAGCATCCCATAAATACTTTGGTAATATTACATCTTTTTAAACACCGATTTACACATTTTACACATCTTTTAAAAAAGATGAATTCAAGCTAACCGGCAAGTTTCTTGAGAACGGATGACAGTGAATGGGCACCTGGTCACTAACGATAACTACTTACAGCTGTTTCGAGAAAGGCTGTCGGAAAAAAGCGCACGCGACAATCCCGAAAGGCATTTTGGGTATTTTTAAGTTCACGGTTCCTTGACTTCAGCATTTCAGGGAAATCTGAGAAAATGGCAAGAGACGCCACCATGGACGTATGTTTGCGAGTGCTAAAAGAAAGCAACAAAAGTAGGCATCGCGGGTTTGATGTATTTATTTGACTTATTAAAATTCGTTAATCATATCCCAGATTACCTTTCGGGATTGTCGCGTGCGCTTTTTTCCGACAACCTTTCTCGAAACAGCTGTATAAAACTATTTCGCTGAACGCGACGTATGTACAAAGATAGCTTGATTTTCAATTTACCGTCGAAAGTAATCCAGAATTACTACGCTCTATGACTGGTTTTAAAAACCTCGCGCCAGCTACTCAACCAATCAGATGCAAAACCAAAACCAATGACGACTTGGTCGCACGCGTTTTTCCCGCGCTATTTGCTTCGAGTTCTCATTGGTTCGTTTTGTTGTTTAGCTTTACTGTGATTGGCCACTGTCATTGCGTTGGTTTTGGTTTTACGACACTCAATTGAAAACCGCTCTATTCTCTATTTTCTACAAATTTAATAAGGCACTCAGTCAAGACACTACCCTGTACAATTGAAAATTATAAAACCACGCGCGAATAAAATTAAAACAGAATCATTTTCAGACTGTTGTTTCCCTGACAGTTGTCTCTTTTGGATGGCTGTCTGGGTCTGTTTCCCCCAGATCCCTCTCATCTTCAGAAGAATACTCGGGAGCCGTTTCAAAAGACGCGTTTGAGTCCTGTCGAGCCAAACTTGATTCTTCGAGAGATATACTGATAGAATCCACGTCTGGCGACGGAGTGTTGTTGTTATTCACGCCGTTTTTGGAACGTTTAGCGAGCTGTTTTTCCAGTTTAGATGCTTCTTTAGCTTGCTTGCGCCTGTGTTTGATTTCTTGGAGCGCCGAGTGGATTCTAAAGTGAAGCCGGCTTTTGTAGCATATGGCTTTCGTAATCTTTCCTGTTGATAAACCAAAACAGAAAACACATCGTGTTACAGCGTGTTTTTGCTGAGCTTCATGATTGGTTCATGAAACTCGTGCACTAAACAAAACATGATGATGCTTTTTTTTTCCAACCAATGAAATTCCAAACTATCCCACGTTTAGCGCCAGTTACATTTTTTCCCGCGCTTTGCAGCGGTTACATGTCTTCCCGCGCATGGTACCGGTTACTTGTTTTCCCGCGCTTGGCGCTGGTTACATGGTTTCGCGCCTGCATGTTCTCTCGCGCTTAACACAGATCACATGTTTTTTGTTTCGAGTTCTGATTGGTTCGTTGGGCCATTTGCGTTTCTCGTGATTGGCTAGTTGTGATGACTCTCGTTTGGGTTTTACAATTCAGTCATTATAGTAGAAACTTGCGTTGTCTACTGCACTGTTACCGACTGCGTGAATGTCATTGTGATTGTCTATATACACTATAAGTATCCGTTTTTGTTTAACGATATAAGGAAAAGAACAAATCAAAGATGCTTGGATTACATTTATGAGTTCTGTCTTATCTCCAAAGGTTTCACAAAGCGCAAACGTTTTCACGAAATCCTTAAAGTCCACCACACAAACATGACAATGTGTTTCTATACCTTGCTTTATTGAGGAATTCTTTAGCTTGATCCAGATCTCCCTCTTCCAGGTGAAGGAAGCCAACTTCTGCGCATGCGTAAGGAGCCAAGTAGAAATCATGAACCAGGTCCTTCGACCTGAAACACAGACAGCAACACATTTAAAAATCCCGAATCGTTTTCAAGTTTATCCATATTATAATCACTAAGTGGTACCAAACCGCCCATTTTAATCCCTAAAAGTTACCACGATCGCCCCCGTCACTTTAAAGATGATTTACAGTCCGTACTGCGGAATCTCCTCCTGCAATGTTTACATGAGTCTCATACAAAGAATGTAAAATAAACATTCCGGGACAAACTTACGTTTTTCGTCCTCATTAACGCCAGATATCCTTGCCAAACAATAATAACGAGTAGAAGAACCTCGACGTTATCCCAAATCGATGTTTCAGCTCATCGAGCATTCCTGAACGTAGACTACGAGCAGTCCCTCGTTTTTCTCAGGGATCGAGTGGGCGAGGGCGCGCGAAGTGCGTGGAAATCTCGTAGTCTATCCTAACGACCCGTAATGGCGGACTCAAAAACTTCATGTACGCTACTACCGAAGTGTAACGTATCAACGAATTCAAAACAAAATGAAAACAAACCCTGAGCATGCGCAGTACGGAGTGGAAATCATCTTTAATAAGGGAGACACCCCCAGGGTACCTCCTTCAATAAACACTGACCTGTTAACAGCATTTAGCAGACTCTCCATTGCTTCTTTTGGTTTATTAACACAGCGATAACACATTCCTTGGAGCAGCTTTCCCAAACACCAGTCATCCATGTAGTTTTCATTTTCATCTACAAAATAAAACAGTAGAACACTAAGTTCTAACTGGAGTTGGAGTCTTTAGGCGGGTGGCACAACTGAAAGAATTGCGCAAGTATTCAGGTAATGCCACGGTTGTGTGCCACCTGAATTTCCCCTGAACAGAAAACTACTTTTCCAGACCATAATAAGACTGATGTAGAAACGCAGTGGCCTAATGGTTTGCGCGTTCGACTTCGGATCGAGCGGTCCGGGTTCGAGGTCACAGTGATGTGTCCTTGGGCAAAACACTTAACTCTCATAGTACCTCTCTTCACCCAGGAGTATAAATGGGTATCGGCGAATTGTCAAGGCAACCTGAAAAAATGCTGGGGATTACCTGCGATGGACTAGCATCCCATCCAGGGGGAGTAGCAATACTCCGAGTCGCTACATGCTACAGAAACCGGGATAAGCTCCGGCAGTTGTGTGTCACGAGGCTCGTGAAGACTTTATCATTTTTAGATTACCTTTGGTTCCTTCTAGTTCAACCAGTGACTTCTGCACAAGTTTTAGCATTGGCTCAACTAAGTCTGGCGTGCGATGAAGGACCTTGAAGCCATTCCACACTAATATAAGTTCCTGATGACAGAAGAAACAATCGAATTATAAGTTGCTTGCTGGCTTAAAATAAGAGGCGTCCTGTTGTTTCTAAACAAATGCTGGCGTATATTTCTGTGTTACAAGTAACTTTCTTCACGAGCAAAAACATTATTGTTGCTTAATTAAACGAAATAACTGTGGATACTGCACGTGTGTGTGTGGGGGGGGGGGGGGGGGGGAGGGGAACAGAGGGCGGGAACCCGATAGTAAAGGGGGCGGAAAGGCTACGGGAGGCAGGAGAAGAAAGGGCGGAAAAATCGCAACATTGCGCAATAGTTTGCAATAGAAAAAGCACAAAGAGGCGGGAACCGGGAGTACAAGGTACGGGAAGTGGGAACTTCAGACCCCCTTCCCCCCCCCCCCCCCCACCTTATGTCCCCCAAGCTCGAAATATTTGAAATTCTCCTTTCAGATTACGATACATTTCATTCAACACTAGTTTTGAGAATTTGTTGGTAGATCGACACAATATTCCTCAGTTGATGATTTTCTTTATTCTCATCACCTGTCTGCTTGACATTGTATAGAGTATTGTAAGAAGAAATAAGATGTTGGTCAACCTTGTAGTGACTTACCATTCCAGGAAGAAAAAGGCGGTGGTTTTGTTCCAGATACTTGTTGGCTTTGTGGATGGAGAATTTTTCAAAAGGAATGGATTTCCAGCAATGCGCTGCTTGTATTCAGGGAGCTTTCTAGTCATCCAGAAAAAGAAAGAAAAAATCAGCTAAAAGGCCTTGAATTGTTTCAGAGCCGCTTTCAATTGACTATCGAAAGCAATCATGTGTTTGGTTTGTTTTTGCGCTTGTTGAGCTCTCTGATTAGTTCGTAAAACTCGTGAAACGCGCTCTAGCCAATCACGGCAAACACGCTCTTTTCTTTCTCAATCAATCAGGAACAACCCCAAAACCGTTTTCCCGCGCTCGTCGCCGGTTGCATGTTTTTGCTTCGAGCTCTGATTGGTTCATTGCTTTTATCTGCCTTTGTTGTGATTGGTCAGATGTGGCAACTTCGATATCTGGTTTTTACGACAGTCATTTTCTGGGTCTCTCATCTTCCCGCCTCCAGGGGGCGGGAAGATGAGAGACCCTGGGAACGAGGTTGGTAAAAATCTCTCCAAATCAAAAACATATAAGGAACTAAGCGTAAACACAAAGGCAAGAAAGGGTTTTTATACCAAAATTCAAGGCGGACAAGTGCACGTTTCAAAAGTTACAAGCCATCAGGCCAGGACCGCCTTTGGTTCTATCGTTGCATCAACTCTTTACCCAACCAATTTAAAAACCTTACCGTTCACTAGACATGTATATTCATGTGTAAGTAAGTCAGAGAGGTACATATAATGCGCGATTTCGTGGTAATGGCGTAGCTAACAACTCAAACTAAGTTCCCATAGAAATATTTCAGATGAGCCCGAGATGCAACATATGTGGGGATTAAAAATCAAAAACTGTTTTCTCAATCTGAGGATGTCGCTCTTTTTTCACCTGAACAGATATTCCTCTGTGTCTTTTTCTCCTTTATCGTCCTCTTTGGCTATTTCTTGGTTTGTTATTCTCGCCATGACTCTGAAGCATGCCTTTAGATACATGTATGACGTCTGCGGATATAAAGGGGAAGTGTTAAGCTCCGACAGACTGGGTTCGAGTGATCCATAGTGGACTGTGTTCCAACAGGAGTTAGCATAACCCAGTGGCTGACTATTGGCAAACTCGTAATCTGATTGGCTACACAGGCACCTAACTAGCGATCGATAGAAGGCTCTCGCAGCGCGCGCACAGTTTTTCGTGCATTACAGCCTAAAAATAAATATTAAACAAAACCGTCAATAAATCAGTTTTATATATAGTCTGTATTTAATAGATCAGTCACTGGGTTATGCTAAAACAATTGCCCGTTCCGAAATTCAAATGGAGACTGGGGACGAGTTTTTAAATTTTGATTTAATTAAAAATTGGAGCCCATCACAAGAAAGATCACATTAAAATTAGTCGATTTACCAAGTTTGGGGTTGTTTCGTTGGATTTCAACCATGTAGAAGGCTTTCAAAAATCAGAAAAATTAGAGACTTTGTATGGATTTGGGGGACGCCATCTATGGAATTTGGACGACCTTTGACAGCTCACAGCCTGGTTTACTATGCAATGTAACATAACCAAACTTGGTAAACTTACTAGTTTCCATGCGATCTTTCTGGTGATGGGATTAATTTTTTAATATGACGTAATTTGAACAATTGGTAAACTAGTGCCCAGTCCCTTTTTGAACTTCGGAACGGGCAATTAGACTGCTCTCTCTAGGTTTCCGTTTCTATCGCCTTTGATAGTTGACTCGGGGATTCCCCCCCCCGATAGAAACTCCGAACCCGCAGTCCAGTTGTTAATTACAGAGATATGAGCAGTGTTTGGAAAAATAGAGACATGTTTATTAAGGTATTTTAGGGCCGATTATTTAAACGACGTTTAGACATCGCTTAAAAAGGTCTTGATCTAAACCGGGTTTAAACCGGGGAACCGGATTATTTAAACGTCCTTTATTTTAAACCTCGCCTAAGCGGTGTCTAAACACAGGCTAGCAAAACAATAGCAACTTAGACCTGGTCATGAGTAGGTTTTAGACGTAGTTTAACGCTTTTATTAGTGAAGGTTTGTGTCATGGACGGAAGTTCGAAGTATAGAACGTTACAGGAATAGGATAACAAGCTGATTCCGAAGATTAAGACAGTTGAGGGATAGTTTAAATCCGCTAGAAGAATACGACGATGACAATTTCCCTTACCGTACAAAACAGTCTAATTTCCGTCGACGGTTTAGGCTCAGGAAAGAAGCAAGTTTTAATAGTGGATATTTATATCATACTAAGTGTCCAAGAAAAAAGTTTAGTTCAATAGCATGTCCTTATTGTTCCATAAAATGAAAACCAATAAGTATCTTCAAAATTATTTCGCAAGTCATTAATAAAAATAATCCAATAGTTCCCTGTAGAAAGCAGGTAATTTTTGGCTAACATTATTTACGTTATAATTGCACTTCAGGATAAAAGATATCCCATCAAGTTTTGCGAAGAAAAAGTTTTGAATTGTTTTCCATGTGTTATCATTACAACGATTATAGCGTAGAAAATTGCGCAAATCCGACTAAGCAAAAACTCGAATTTTTAAAGCGCGGTTTGAGAAATAAACAATAGCTAGACTTGTTGAACCACGTTTAGACGTGGCCTCCGTGAAATGCGGCTAATCCGCGTTCTAATAACGCAATTTAGACTCAGCTTAGCCGTGGTCTATGGAAGCCTTGTCTAAACCTCGATTTAGCCTTAAACCAAGTCTAACTTAGACTTCGTTTAAATAATCGGCCCTTAGGGTTTAATCCTTGGACTAAAGTTAGTGGCTTCACAATCTTGTTAAAGGCTCTATAACAGCAAAGAATAAATTACAAATGTCCAGTTTGAATTTCCTAAATATTAAAAAAAAAAATGTTATATTGCCAAAAAGCGATTCTTCCAAAAGTTGGGTGCGAGGTGTATTACGTTATTGAAAAATCTAACCTACCAGATCCTTAACGTGGATCATTGGAATATAGGTTTGTACGTTTATAAATACAACGTGAGGCTCTGAAAATTCGTTATTTTTTCCGTTTTTATTGAGTTTTTGATCAAAGCAATCAACTTACCCTTGACCAGCGGCTTTCACGCAAAAGAACACCTGCGTAGTGGTACGCTCTGGCCCAGTCCCCCTTGTACCTGGTGATACACAAAGATACTAATCAATGTTTGCACTAAATAGATTATCAGCATCACATATAAGAACAACAAACCATGGATAAATATTGGCATTGCCTGAGTGCAAAGGCATGGGGAATATACCAAGTGCAGAATGACTAGCTTTGTATAATGCTCATCGGGGTGTGTTGAGTACAACCGTCCCACCCACCCACCCATAAGTTTCTCATTTGCGCTGCGACTCTTGTCGTGTCGCCAAATTTTCCCCAATCTTTCGATGCAACGATTGTTGCCAGTGCAAAATAGAATACTGTTGATGATTTTACCAGAAATACGTGTCCGCAGGACCTTGCCAAGGGAAGAGTGGGGGTATTTCTTTGGGGGAGGGAGGGGGTGCGAGAGGTAGAAGTTTTGAAACATCTCTTGTATTGTTCTTTATAACCATGTTCCTCCGCCATCATTTTTTACCCGTGGAATATTTTCTTGATTTGAGCATCAAGCAAGCAAAGCATTTCTTTCGTTTTACACTCGTTTGTTCTCCTAGCCTGATTGATTGATTGATTGATTGATTGATTGATTGATTGATTGATTGATTGATTGATTGATTGATTGATTGATTGATTGATTGATTGATTGCATGATTGATTGATTGCAATTAAAAATAAAAAAATAAAAAATAAATCGACTTTGTTTAACGAGGGTAACACTTAATAATTTTGCGACTGACAAACCTGTGGCCCTCGGTTCCCGGCCCCAGATCGAGTTGAAATTTAGAAATTTGAATTGATTTAATTAATTTAATTGAAGCGGAGTATTCTGAGTAATTCCAGTTCCGGGATTACGGGATTCCTGTTTGCTGCACATGAGTGCTCCTCAGCCTAGTACCCAGGCGTTCCCTTCCAGCTTACTCGATTTGGCGGATTTGGCGTCGTTCCCAGGTCCTTACGTGTACTTCGCGCTCGCTCGAGAGAGAAAGAGGCTGGCGACAGGGCTGAATAAACGTCTGCGCATGTGCGGGATTTCATGACAGCAATAGCAAATTTTTGGCGCGAACGTGTTGGTGTGGTTTTGAAACACGACGGCAAGGAGAGATAAATGTCTTTTATTTCCGCTCCAAAACGGGAATATTTCCTTTTCCTACTTTTGCAAATAATAGTTTGAACACTTAAAAGTTTACATCCAAGATTTTTCGCCATGAAATGCCGTGGAATACGTGAAAAACTTGAGTATAACATTACTGCTTCGTGTCTGCATTTTCGCGGACTCTGGCTATGTGGCTATTTTTCAGCGGGTGTTCAGAAAAGAAACCCTAGTGTTCAAAAGCTATGTTTTCACTCAGTTACAGGCAAACTCTTATTCTAGGCATAGTTAGGTAGGTGAAAACCTTTGCAGTGTTTCGTATTTTTGAAAATTCCGCCATTTTACCTATGTTGTTGCTATGGTTTCCTGGCAAGCGCTTGGGCATGCGCAGACGTTATTCAGCCCTGTCGAAGCTAGCGAAAAATGCTTAGCAAAGCACTGGAAGTTAGCCTGCGTGCAGACGTCTCCTGTTTCAGTCCTTGCTTAACGGCAAGGTATTGTACTTGTACGTTAACATGTATGTGATCCGCTCGAGAGAGAAAGAGGGAGGGACTACGCTGAGTGGCCAGCTCAGTGCCAGCTGAGTGCTCATCACAACGCCCACGCGCCCCCCCAAAACGAAAGTTACACGTACACAGCAAGGAAGTTAGAGGAAGTAAGCAAGGTATTGTGCTTGTACGTTAACATGTATGCAGTATGTGATCTGTTTTTGAACAAGAACCATGGAAATCAGTTTTGTATATATATAGACACTAAACTTTAGTTTCAGTTTCAGTTTTAAAGTCGGCTTCAAGAAAAGGAGATCGAGCAACACGAAAGAGTTATTCCTTGATATAAACAAAGGTGAGAAACGAAGCATAAACAGATTATTCTGCTTTGCAACACAAAATTCACTCAACAGAAACAGAAACAGAAACTTTAGTTTCAGTTTCAGATTGAAGTCGGCGAGCTTCAAGAAAAGGAGATCGAGAGACAAGCGCGAAAAGATCGAGAGACAATTCCCTGATATAAACAAAGGTGAGCTGAGAGCATACGCAACAGATTCTTCGGCTTCGCTGTACAAAATTCACTCAACAGAATTGAATTTTTCACCTTTCTGGGCAATTTAATAGTCGTGTTTAAATTTGTCATATGCCTACGCAAGTTGCAAGCAAAATGTATGTGGAACACTTTGATCTTTTTCTAGCTTGGTCGAGCGAGAAGCGAAGACAGGGAAAATGGCCGCGGTGCCGTAAACTGCGCTTTCTTTGGCTATGGCCTACAATACTCAGACCATTTTAAGACGATTTCCACTGGACGTTCGTGCAAAAAAGTGCAAAAAAGTAAGTTACCAAAAAAATGCTCATAGCACGGTAACATTTTGAATACAGTTAAGAAGAAATTATCGATAAATTAGCTTCCAAGCAGAACCCGCGAGAGAAGTCTTTACATATTTTAATTAAAAAGACGCTACATGTCAGTTCAAAACAAAATGGCGTGCGTTTTTATCATTTTTCACGAAGTTCGACATTAATTTTCTTGAGAATTTAATTGCGGGGTCACTTTGAGAAGTGAATTAAAGGGATATGTTTCAAATAGTATTCAAAATGTTGTTATGAGTAGTTATTTAGTAATTAATTTTTGCACTTATTGCTCGAACGTTGAGCGGAATCCGTCTTAATATGTTTATTAATTACTTTTTAAAAGACGTAAGTAAGTAAAGTAAGCAACTTTATGTACACGACAAAAAGAGTGAACAACGAACATACTGGAAAATAATCACGAACGCATTTCGAGGATATCATGTTGGTTCTGACAAGGCGGAAAAACCGCAGCGCATGCGCGAAAAATCCAGACCGTTACAAATTCAAAATGGTGGACGACAAATCAGATTTTGCCACGTAATTAGGGACCAGTTTACGACCGTTCATACGAGTTGATCGTGTTTATTCTCGTCGAACTTTCAGCGCAATTCCTTTACTATCAGGAAGCCTACTTCAGACGGTAATAAGTCATTTGTTGCAAAATGTTTTGCCCATTGTTCTGTTCTCTGCAAGGACAACTATACTTGATGACAAGAATTCAAAGGATCTTCGTTTTTCCCGTTTGTTAAGGCCGTATATGAATTGTTAAGGTCAGAATTTCCGTGATAGAAAGTTTGATAATTTTTAAAGAAAATATCAAATATGACTTTTTTTTCGTGCCAATGAATTTTTGAAAATGCTGTTTAAAGATGGATATCCGAAATATTGGCAAAGGAGTCATCCGTACTTCCAGTAGCGTCTTCCTCCGCTCGTGCTGTCAAGCGAACGGTAAGCAGTTCGACTTGTTTGTGTTCAGTTTGACTCGATCATGTATTTAAGTTATAGTGTATTCAATGTCAGTTAAACCTAACCCTCGTATGTTGATCAGATACCGCTCTTTTAACTTGTTGAATGTACTGTAGTTAAGCTTATATCAGTTTGATTAATAAACTTTCTGATCTATTTGTTGTTGTCGTCGTTCTTAATTCGTTGCGCGGTTTTGTACCAAGGACCGCACACAATAATAAGCTTAATAATAATAGTAGTTTCAGTAGTTTACAAAATGTTTTGTGCCAAGGCCTGAGAAAACTGTTTTGCTAGTCCCGTTACATGTTATTGTTGGGGAAAAACTTCCCGTCATAGCTAAACAGATTCTGAAAAGTATGGTTTTAAACGAAGTGTGAAAAGATACAGTCTTCTTGCTGTTTCCAAAAACTTCAGCGGACGTCGCGTCCGGGCGTCGCGTCAGATGCTCTCACAGTGTTTGCCTCAGTTGCTGTTCTGGTAGAATTTGCCAATCAGACCTGGATTCAAATCCAGGTTTGAAAACGATGAGAATATTACTGGCAACAAGTATTTCCGCTTTGTATTTTGTTATTTTACAAGAGTGCCATTGCATGTAAGATAAGTATAATTTTCTCCATTAGCGACAACTTTCTGTCAGCGAAAACGAAGCACACAAAGATATAAAAGTCCCCCAAGGCATCCTCCAAATTGGAGTGAACTGATCGAAGAAGTTGGAGGCTCTGGAACAGGAAAACAAAGACTTGAAAGAAAATAATTCTTTGTTATCAAAATTGCATTCCACCGGCTTTGAAAGGGTTTTCCAAATAGATGGTTTTAATTTTTTTTTTTACGAATTAATTATATTTTTGAGGGTGAGGGGTGGGCAATTTTCTGGGCAATTTCCACCTTTACTTCTCACAATAATTTTGTTTGTTTGTTCAATTGTTCGATATTTATTTCCTTTGGTTTGTTGTGCACAATTTGACTTTGAGTGAAAATTTGACTGTAACCTCAAGTTTATTTACTGGAAACTACCCTGAAATTGATTGAATTATCTACTTACATGGAAGTATGCAGAGTGGTCCCAATATTTGGGCAAAGGTTTAGCTCTAAACAAGGTCTAATTAACCATATGAAAACCCATAACCCTAAATCACTAACACAACCAATGATTTCGTACTTTATTTCCACTGCAGAGCCACTGCAATGTTTGAAACTATCAAGTTATGTTTAAATATTAATGAGCTCACTAAATCAAGGTTTATTTTGTTGAGCTATTTATATGAATTCCTAAATGCAGACCTTTTCGATGGTAGGTCAATGTGACACAGGGAGAAATCTGGAATTTTATTGAAGCATTGAATGGCATGAAAAACAAGGAAGAAAGAAATGAAAGAAGAAATAAATAGCTTACTGCAAAACTAATAAAGAGCAAAAATGCTCCTAATATCCAAAGAATTCAAGACAACAATCAAAGCCATCAAAGATATATGCAAATACATTTTTATTCTTATTGGAATTGAGTCTGTTACACTATATATTTATGAATTATAACTCCAATTTATTGTGAAATCAATACTAAGATAAATTGTTAGCTCCATATTCTATTTTGATAACCGTTGATTAGTTAAGTCCCTTCCACATGAGCAAGTTTTCCTTGACAAGTTTTCACTTGACAATTTTTCCTTGCTCGTGTGGAACAAGTCTCCTTCTTCAAAAACTGGCATGCCAGTTTTTGAACAAGGACACTTGTCAAGGAAAAAATGCCAAATTGCGAAACTTGTTCGTGTGGACGTGCAACAAAGAAAATATGACAAGGAATCCCTGGTGCCCAGCGGCCTTATCTTGTTGCTCGCTACCTGGGTCCTATTAAAGATGATAATCCGCTGTACAATATTATTGTTGTTACAAAGAAAAATTGTCAAAGAAAAATTGTTTATCGTCCACACGAACAAATAAAATTTGTCAAGGAAAAACTTGTCAAATTAAATTTGTTGTTTATCCACATGAGCAAATAAAAATTGTCAATGTCCCTTGTCAAGGAAAACTTGCTCGTATGGAAGGGGCTTTATGGCTTACTGTAGTGTCATTGTCTTATATTTGGCGCAGCTGTGTCACCTGGCTTTTTGGAGTTTTGACAGAAAAATAAGACTAATTTACTAGTAATCTGTCAAAAAGGAGTGGAAAATAACCCTAACAATCAGGGCCCGGTTGTTCAAAAGATGGATAATTCTCTTTTGTTCTTTTTCAAACACATTATTTTTCCTTTAGACTACAATACTGCAATCCTGTACATCTCGTCTTCAAATCAGTTAGAAACGGGCGACATACATGTACGTTTTCTGAAAGGAAAGAAAATAGCAAAACATTTACCTATGTACTTAAATCTAAAAAAACACCCCCATCCCCTTTTCCCCTCGCACTGTTTATACATTAATTAATTAATTTGGTTCTTCACTAATACCGTGTTTCCTCGAATAGTAGCCTCCCTCAATTAATCGCCCCCCTCCCTCCCCTTTATTTCATCCCTTCCCAGTCAAGTTAAAAATTTACACCTTGGTTCTAAAATACGTCAATGATAGGCAGACTAAGAGTTGTCCCTCTTTCCTTAGCAAAATATAGCGAGAGGAAATAAAATCGCTTCGCGGAATAATTCGCACCGCCATTTTTTACGGACAGTGCTAAACCACGAAACAGCGAAACGAAACACCGAAACAGTTATTTTGCTCTTCTTTTTTTTTTTAACGAAACACAGAAACAGCTATTTTTTTGTAATGGTTAATTTACTGATATAATTTCCGATGGAAAGCTAAAGATGTGTGTGCGCTGAAACAGTAGTCTCCATCAAGCCGTTTATTATTTGGGAGCGTTGAATGGCGACACAAATAACAGCTGCAAAGCTAGTAGACTAAAGTGAAACAGTGGCTTTTTCGCTCGCAATCTTAAATAAGTACCCACAATAAAATAAAGGCTACTATCCCAAAAAACTGTAAGGCCGCTTGTACATGTAGATCCACTCCTTATACTAGTGATCAAAGCGAAGAACGTCTTCCTCGCCAGTTGTATTTTGAAATAATCCTGGCATAATTTGCATTATACCGAGCTTTTAGAAGTGATGAAATATTAATAAGAAGAGGTTCCTGCTGAAACAAACACATTTACTAAAATAAATACATGTAAAAACTCGGTTAATTATCGACTTTTGGCTTTAGGTTTGACCAGGCCGCTCTGTTTACCGTGGAAGATCTCGGTCGGCCAAGCTGTTTTAAACATCAAAATAATTATGTTGGCGTTCAAATAGAGATTACTTCATGGTTGGTGAGCGCGTACGATTTTTATTCACGAGTTGTGAAGAATAACAAACGAACGAGCGAGCACAGCGAGCGAGTGAGTTTGTTATTCTTCACAACGAGTGAATAAAAATCGTACAAGCGAACTAACCATGAAGTAATTTGTTTATTACATGAGTACTGAGATATTACAATGTTGAGTAAAAAATATATTTTTTCAAAATCGCCGTCGCCGAGGCGAAAGCAAAGTTTCACATAATCTTAACTCAGCTCAACTGCAAATAATTCGGCAAGTTTAATTCGACATCAAAAATATTCTACAGAGCAAATAGTCAGCTGATCAATTCAAGAAATGCAATTAAAATGTACTCCAGTCAGTAAACGAGGAATGAACATGATTTTGTTTACATCCACGGCACAAAAATCATTAAGTCAGCTATGCCGCTTTGCATGCAGCCGAGCTCGTAGCTGAATGAATGAATCAAAGTTGAAGTTTTGTCGACTTTCCGTGGATTTCGATATAAAATCGATCCATAATCAATATTAATTATCTTCCCCCACATTACCTGAAGTTAGTTGACGGCAAATTTCCCTTCGCCGCTTTCCAGTAGCGAGCTCAATCCGCCACGAAAGTTTTTGAGACGACACTTGTCGGACGATGTTGTGTTTGTTTCTCGAAGTCGATGTCAGGCTTTCGGCTGCTTCGGTTCTTGATATTTGGTCCATTACTTACATTCCCTGTTGGGAGTTTTTCATTGTATCCGCTTGAATTATTTTCTTGACATTTAAAAAAGTCGGAACGAATCTTGAAACCTTGTTTAAATTTACAGCGACAAACAACTGTCAACTAATGGCGGGAAAATCCAATACGATTTTTTTTCACTAGTGAGTTTTCGTCGTTCGCGTTTGTGATTGGACGAACGACGTTTTTTCACTAGTGAGTTTTCATCGTTCGCGTTTCCTATTGGCTAATGGATTTTATGTATCATTTATACGCAATCGTTTTATCGTGAGTAAATCTCAGTACTTATGTAATAAATATTTCTAGTCTGTTCAAAACAATTAGTTTTATTTCATTTAGCAATTTATTTGAGACGAAAACTGAACCTGCGAACGTGAAACGCAAATTTTCAAAACTGGGGAATATCACTGGGGAATATTCCCCAGTTTTGGCTGCGTCACGTGACGTGTTTAGACCAATCGTGCGCGAGAAAAAAGTTTGATGGATTATAATGGTTAATATTTTAGTTTATAGAAAAAAAGAGCATAATAGATGAACTAAGTAACTTTCAAGACCAATGAGTTTGGAAACTGTGAAAAATAGTTGCAGTCTAAGACTTAATTAATGTAAGTACTGCACATGTATGCAGTATGTGATCTGTTTTTGAACAAAGAACCATGGAAATCAGTTTTGTGTATCAGAAGCTTATCACCTAGGTGATAATTATAACCTTCTGTGTATATATTATATAGACACTAAATTTTAGTTTCAGTTTCAGTTTCCTAAAGTCGGCTTCAAGAAAAGGAGATCGAGCAACACGAAGTAAAAGTCATTCCCTGATATAAACAAAATTGAGCTGAGAGCATGCAACGAAGCATAAACAGATTATTCTGCTTTGCTGTACAAAATTCACTCAACATAATTGAATGTTTAAATTTGTCATTTGCCTACGCAAGAGCTACTTGAATACAGATATTATAGTCTTAGCCCATTTATGTTAATTAACTTTTCAAAGACGTACACGTTCCGTTATTTTGAGGAAAATATTAAATCAAGAACGCATTAATTCGAGGATATCATATTGCAAACTCTCGTTTATAGCGGACACCCTCGGGACGTAGTTTGGAGGCCGTATTAAGATAGCGAAAGTCTGCAATAGCGGGGTGTGAGAAAAAAAAAGTTCCATCAAATAATCAGAGTCTGGGAGGAAAAGGCGCAAGCAAAGTGAAAAAGCAAAGTCCTGTACCAAGAAATCAATGCGAAAATAAACATTCCGGAAGTGTGACCCATAACGAACAACGGACTATAAATGTGTTATATGAGAAGTTCAAGGTGGCCGCTTTATTGAGAGTCAAAAATTGGTACCACGAAAGTGTCCATAATTCCGCAATAGCGAGAGTCATTTTCTGTCAAACCTCTTAGTCAACTCTCTCTAAAGCGGACACCCTCAGGACCAGCTCTAGCTGTACGCCTTAGAGAGGTGTCCGCCTTCCTTATAAAGAGTTAATGATAGAAACCCGTGACGTCAGAACTGGAACGTTCAAAGCTGATCAGTAAAACTATTTTACAATTTGATTCATGCAAAGTGAATGGTAAGTCCACCAGTAGGTCAATTTGAATTAATATCCGGCCTATAATCCATTGATTGTGCAAAAAACGCATTTCTAGTGTCCGCCTTGAGAGGTATTTTGACCAGAATTTTGAGAAAAAAGTGTCCGAGATCGAGGTGTCCGCCTTAAATAGCGGGTGTCCGTAATAACGGAGTATTCACAAGGCGACAGGGCCCGCGCAGCACTTTTTTGAGTGCAGGAGCTAATGCAAACGTGTCAGCGTGAGCCATCTAGGGGGGTCCGGGGCATGGTCCCTCGGGAAAATTGTGAATTTAAGTCCTCTGAAATGGTTGGAAATGCATCTAAAATTAACAATCTTGGTGCAAATTACCAACTATCAGCGCTTAAAAAGCAACTGTTTTTAATACAATAATCAACATTTATTATCCGGTCTTTAAATTCAGAGAGAGTTGTCCATTTTTCGAAAAGCAATCAGAGATTTTTGTAGAAACAATTTTCTTTCCAACAGCCAGAATCCTTCGTTAATTATGTTCATTTTACCATGTGTGCTTCTCTGTTGGTTATAATACAGGACTCCTGTGTCCCGCAATGTCCAGAGCTGTGTATAATTCTCAGTTTAAAGTATCTATGGCGATAAAATGTTGTCATAAAAACGTTTCTCTATAAAACGCAAGATACAACTACTCAATAGCATATACTTTAGTCAGTCAACTCAAAGTTATCTTAACTCTTGATATTTGTTCAGTTTGTTCAGGAAGACACCACTTCACAGTGTTGATGAGCTATTTGTCACTCCGACTAGTATGTTACGTCCCTATCCCGGAAAGCGCAATGATGAACCAGGACTGTCACTGTCTACTCAGTGGTTGATGATAGAGCAGCAGATCAAATCAGGAAGGTATGGCCCCCCGGGGGGGGGGACTCCCATATAAAAGTGACGGGGGTGATCGCCGAAAATTTTGAAAAGAACCCCTAAAAGGTACCAAAATCTCTTTTTGTGGGTGTGGCTCAAATTCATTTTCACCCCTAAGAGGCACCAATTCTAAGACAAAACTAGTCCCTGTTATATATTTTTTCCAGCTTAATACCAGCTTAAAGGTACCGGAATAACTCTAACGGCAGTCATTTTAGATTTCAACACCCTAAGCGGTACCAAGCCACAAATTTTAACCCCTAAAAGGTATGTACGGCGATCACTCCTGTCACTTTTATATGGAAGTCCCCCCTCCCCCGGGGGAATGGCCAGTATCTGTAGACAGCGTTTCCGATATAAAAGAGGTTTCAAGGGGTCTCGGGTCAAATACCCAACAAGCCGTTACCTGAGTGACCCAAGAAATTAATGAAAAACTTCAGATGATTTGGTGAGTCCCATTTCTATTGAGCTGTTGCAATTCCATCCTCATTGACAGCTATAGCTAATGCCTTTAAAACCTATCTGTATTAAAGTGACCCCCCAAGATTTATTAATTCATATTAATTAATTAATTGATTATCAAAGTTTACGGCATAGTGAAGAAGTGAAGTAGCTTCTTATAACCAGGACGGCCCCTACACATCCATACCTACATGTATAGTGCACTTTGCACTAATAAAGGCTACTACCCCAAAAACCTGTATGGCCACTTGTATATATCCAATCCTATACCAGTGATAAGCGAAGAATGTCTTCTCGTGTTCGCCAGTTGGATTTGTTGTTCCCTGCTAGCAGAGTCTCCTTTTCCGTTATTTTAAGCACGGAAAATGAGACTCTGCTAGCAGGGAAGATTTGTTGACAAAATCCCGGCATAATATTTATTTGCATTACATACGGACATGTAGACGCGAGCTTTATAACTAAATGGTTAGTGGATTCATTTCAAGTTGTACTGGCTCAGTAAATTAAGATCCTCGAAGTGTGACCCATAACACGAACAACGGACTATACGGGCGACGATCGGGGATGAGAAAGCGAGTCTAAAAATATAACTGGTCAGCGGGCGGAAGCATTCAATGCTTGATGTAGAGACCAATCAATTGTGTCTGAACCCGTTCTTTGTGTTTCAACCGAGTTGTCAGACCCGAAATCGCCAAAATACTGCGCCACATAAAATAACAAGCAATTCTATATAATCATGTGAGTGTATGACTTACTCTGACTGTTATATTAATGGCTCCGTCAATTCCAAGCCCGACCATCCCCCCCCCGGGCATTTGTCGGGCATTTTACAACTTTTCCATCCCTAGGGTGGGGCATTTGCTATAACCGGGCAGCCCGGGGGTGGGGCATTGTCAAAGGCAACGCGATCTTTCGTATTTTAAAAGACGTACACGTTTTGTTGTTTATTTAAAATTTCCTGATTGCCCCTGATAGAAAAATATAAAAACTGAGTTGATATTAAGCCTCGTTTGAGTCCCGCACTTTTCAAGTGTACCGTAGCCCCACCCCCACCCCACATGTGCAAACATTTGCACCGTTGCTTTCCACGTGCGAACCAAAGATGGCGGAACGAAGCTTCGTGTTGCAGTTGTAATGAAAAAATGTTCCAAAAATCATGATTACAGGTATAAATAAAGAGCTATGTATTTGTGAACAATTATAGTGTCCATCATTAATAGTTCTGCTTGGAATTTAGATTTTTAAATTCCTCGATCCTCTCAAAAAGGTTTTTGAACTTGTCCCGTGGGTCGGGCATTTGCACTGCTCCTGAAGCCCCACCGTGGGGATTTTGTGCATGTAAGCTGACCCCACCGTGGGGCATTTTCAACCTTGTGACAAAAAAATGACAAATGCCCGACAAATGCCCGGGGGGGGGGGGAGGGGGGGGATGAGCGGGCTTGGAATTGACGGAGCCATAAACAAAGGAATTGTCGAGAAAAATATTTTCGGTTTTCAAGGCTTGCATGACGGAAATATGCATTGTCCCTTCCGGCTGTCAATATTTGGCGGGCTTTTTGTTTGTTTTACGCAATGCACTTGTACATTTGCCGGTAAATTTGCCATGGAAGAAAGGGATTCGAAGCCTTCGTTGAGAGATTTAGAGATCGATTTTTTAAAAGAAAAGCTCGCTGGCTTTTCCGTTGAAGAACAGTATTGCTTTGGACACTTCGATGGAAACAGAGTAGAATTGGAAGATATTTTGGATACATTTCAGGTGTTAAACTCTTCGTGTTACGTCCACACAGAGAGTCATTCAAAAGAGAAAAACCACAAGAGATTTTCCCAAAATGGTACGTAATTTTTATAACTGATTTTTGAAGTCGAATTGTTCTATTGTCACTCTCGTGATTGGGGGGAATAGTCTTGGGAATCGAACAGGATTAAGATCATCACAATAATACCAAAAAAGTTTGTGTTCATTCTCCGACAAAGTTTGGAACCATGACCATACAGACTTTGAAAGAGTTTGAAAGATAAACATTTTGGAATATTGTATTCATGTTACGGAAGGAAGGATGACTGGATACAGAGAATTTCAAGTCATTTGTTGTTCAGTGGAGTTGTTGACAGAGCGGGCATAATAAATTGTGATTCTGGACATCGCTTTTTAAACGCTTAAAGTATGTAATATGCACCACGCTTGTTAATTTTAGATGCATTTTGAATTTCAAAATTCAAAATTTTCCCGGGGGAGAATACCCCCTGACCCCCCTAATTGGCTCACGCTTACGCATTAGCCCCCCTCCTCCACTCTAAAATCTGCGCGGGCCTTGGCTGGACATAAGAGTGAATAAACATTGAACGGCAAACTGATCCTTACGGCTGAGAAAAAAGAACGAAAACAAGAAGAAGGGCTGTAGAAGGTTTGTTTTTCAAACCGAAATATCGGGCAATATATATTTCATTTTTAAATTTTCTTCTTCTTGTTTTATATATATATATATATATATATATATATCTTTTTTTCTCGACGATTCCTTTGTTTAATATAACAGTCAGAGTAAGTCATACACTCACATGATTATATAGAATTGCTTGTTATTTTATGTGGCGCAGTATTTTGGCGATTTCGGGTCTGACAACTCGGTTGAAACACAAAGAACGGGTTCAGACACAATTGATTGGTCTCTACATCAAGCATTGAATGCTTCCGTCCGCTGACCAGTTATATTTTTAGACTCGCTTTCTCATCCCCGATCGTCGCCCGTGATGTAGTGCCTCCCGCTTTATTGAGAGTCAAAAATTGGTACCACGAAAGTGTCCATAATTCCGCAATAGTGAGAGTCATTTTCTGTCAAATTCCTCTTAGTCAACTCTCTCTAAAGCGGACACCCTCAGGACCAGACCCTCAGGACCAGCCAAATACAGTTGCCAGGGGACTGTATTTTATCCGTAATAGCGGGTGTCCGTAATAACGGGGTGTTCACAAGGCGACAGGGCCCGCGCAGCACTTTTTTGAGTGCAGGAGCTAATGCAAACGTGTCAGCGTGAGCCATCTAGGGGGGGTCCGGGGGCATGGTCCCTCGGGAAAATTGTGAATTTAAGTCCTCTGAAATGGTTGGAAATGCATCTAAAATTAACAATCTTGGTGCAAATTACCAACTTTCAGCGCTTAAAAAGCGACTGTTTTTAATACAATAATCAACATTTATTATCCGGTCTTTAAATTCAGAGAGAGTTGTCCATTTTTCGAAAAGCAATCAGAGATTTTTGTAGAAACAATTTTCTTTCCAACAGCCAGAATCCTTCGTTAATTATGTTCATTTTACCATGTGTGCTTCTCTGTTGGTTATAATACAGGACTCCTGTGTCCCGCAATGTCCAGAGCTGTGTATAATTCTCAGTTTAAAGTATCTATGGCGATAAAATGTTGTCATAAAAACGTTTCTCTATAAAACGCAAGATACAACTACTCAATAGCATATACTTTAGTCAGTCAACTCAAAGTTATCTTAACTCTTGATATTTGTTCAGTTTGTTCAGGAAGACACCACTTCACAGTGTTGATGAGCTATTTGTCACTCCGACTAGTATGTTACGTCCCTATCCCGGAAAGCGCAATGATGAACCAGGACTGTCACTGTCTACTCAGTGGTTGATGATAGAGCAGCAGATCAAATCTGGAAGGTATGGCCCCCCCGGGGGGGGGACTCCCATATAAAAGTGACGGGGGTGATCGCCGAAAATTTTGAAAAGAACCCCTAAAAGGTACCAAAATCTCTTTTTGTGGGTGTGGCTCGAATTCATTTTCACTAAGAGGTACCAATTCTAAGACAAAACTAGTCCCTGTTATATATTTTTTCCAGCTTAATACCAGCTTAAAGGTACCGGAATAACTCTAACGGCAGTCATTTTAGATTTCAACACCCTAAGCGGTACCAAACGACGAATTTTAACCCCTAAAAGGTACGTACGACGATCACTCCTGTCACTTTTATATGGAAGTCCCCCTCCCCCGGGGGAATGGCCAGTATCCGTAGACAGCGTTTTCCGATATAAAAGAGGTTTCAAGGGGTCTCGGGTCGAATACCCAACAAGCCGTTACCCCCGGGGGGGTACTCAAAAAAGTTTTATACGGGGAGGCTCCGCCCAGAGCTCCAACCCCTTACCCTTTCATATACCATTTTTCACAGAAAAGGTACCCCTTTCATATACCTTCCATAGAAAATGGTACCCCTTTCATATACCTTCCATAGAAATTATGAAAATGGTACCCCTTTCACATACCTACAGTAGAAGCACGGCATCCCTTTTCTATACCCTTGTAATGAACTTAATGAACAATATATATCACCAGAAATCATCAAGCATTACCAGTAGAGATGTTAACCAAACAATAATATCATTTACTCGTGAAATCCCTACCCTTTCACATACCTCGAGCCTGAACCCAGAGATTCAATGGCCAGTGCAAAGTGTTTAATTTATAACTTTGAGACTTGTTATCAAAATTTGCAAGTTAGTCGACAGTCCAGAGTCCAGAGTCCAGAGTCCAGAGTCCAGAGTCCAGAGTCCAGTTTTATTTTCCAGCTGGCCCCGGGCCGGGAGCCCTGAGGACGAGAAAGAGTTCATCGACTATTTCCCCGCTTTTCCGTCAAATCAAACCACATGTCTTATTATTTTTGCATTCAGCGGCGTGGCAAATTCGCATCTGGTCACTCAGAATATCGACCAATTATTTCCCGGGTTATTTTCAGACGCAAGTCGTAAAATAAGCTGCGAACGGCTACAATGAAATACAAAGAAACAGTTAGATAAGAATGCGTGACAGCTGAAACGAACATGTGCGTTACACGGGACAACGTCAAGAAAAAATATTTCATTCCAAATTTAAAACATTCACCCTTTTAGTTCTGGTTTACCAAGAAATATTCAGTGTAACAGTTTTAAAATGTGTAGTAAATAGTGAATTTTACACCCTTGTATTGGAAAGCCTTCCTGTAAGTCTGCTTCAAATATTCATGTAAATTTTATTGATGACCTCTTGACCCTGACATACAAAACATTTATTATTCAGAAAGTGCTTGAATCTAACAACATTTAATATAACAATACACTAAAAAAATTCAGATACTTCAATTATCTTGAAGAAAAACAATTTCTTGACTTCACTGCCCACGTTAAAACCGGCCATCTGATGTTAAAAAACGCACCACTGGTTTTAATTGAATTAACCAAACTCAAAGTTTCACTCACTAGCTTAAAGCAGATTCCGCAAATGAAACATGTTTTACAAGACAGAGCGTTATAAATATTATTTTAACAAACTCTTTGTGTAGAATTTAGCAATTTTATTCGTAAGCAATATCCGCACTTTCCGTGCATTGTGGCGTTCCGCTCATCTTATGTTTCTTGGCTAGCGCTTTGGTGAAATATGAGCCGTGGGAACAGCTGAATTCCATTGGCTTAGCTTTAATATAATTACGTTTGTTGACTTAACAAAAGAACCAAACGCAAACAAATAAATCTTTGAATCGAGCGGTGAACGTAAACATCGAAATAACCGATGGAATTAAAACAATTGCTTTGAATCGGATAAAAATAATTCTGAATCGAGAAGACAACAATAATTATTTAGAACCCATATTCTTGACTCAGCAATAAAAACGCCAGCCAATTTCGACTTCAGTACCGGCGCTTCGGCTGTTCTCTGGCATTGCGAGTCGCGACTCAAAACAAGAGCACAGCTGAATGAAACGCGTGGAGAGCCAGAGAAATGTACGCAAACTTCAAATCTAAGAAAAATATGTTCCTTCCTGAAAATTCCTCATTATTCCAAACTTTTTTTAAACTTCTTTGGAAACTTCAGCTTCAGCTGCGTGAAAAAATAATTTAATATATCTACGATGCTCTTGTTGTTAGGAACGTACTACAGATCTTCGGCGCATGCGTAAATTTTTATGTAACCTCCTTATTCTAGTAAGAAAGCTACCACAATGACAGGAAAGCGTTGTCCGAAACAAATATATATTGTGCTAAATACAAGTAGTAATAGCGCAGAAAGATCACTCACGTTTTGCGTGGTGTGCACGCGTGCCCCACGCAAGAGTTATTAATTCATATTAACTCGTTATAGTTACCACTAAAGTGCCAACGACATAGAGGAGTGAATAATAATTATTGATAGAAAGCTTCAAAATAGATGATCATGAAACATAACGTTCTTAATTATTAAATCTGACCGGCATTACATTGTAAATATTACAGACAACATGAAAGCCCCAGTTTATTTGATGACAAGATAACAAAATTAATACCCCATCCTAAAGTTGCTTAGAAATCGAAGATGTGTCTTCGTTTGCTGAAATTTTTTGTCATTTTAGTTGCATGAAAGTTGAAAGAATTTTAAAATTATTATCGGAGCAAGGAAGCGTTGCGTGACGGGGCCAGACTGTCAGATGTTTATATTTTGTAATGACTCATTCAAAAAAATTAAGATTTACCTTTTATTTTCATAGCTATTTTGATAATTTAACTGTAGATAATTTTAGTCCAAGAATTGCAACTTCATAAATAGCTGAAGTATTTTTCTTTCCAAGAGTTTCGTGTATGACAGAACTGAAGACGAATGAATGTTTACATACTGACAAGCGCGTGTAGTGATGAAGGAATAAATAATAACAACACTGAATGAACCCTGAAAGGGAATCTCTGTAGCCAGCGAGAGCAGACGTAATTCCCGGCTCGAGTTTCCCCGCCGAAAACTAAGGATTTTTTGGCTTTGGCTTGTAACACCGATTAACCAGATAATAAATGTACTGAACGCAGTGATCAAGAAATATTGTATACACGCTTTGTCTTGTCAGTAATTTTTGATTACGCAACGCTGGCGTTCAAGGACAATTTTTGTGCTATAAAATGTGTACAGTATTCCAGAGTATTCTGTTCGTTTCGTTCGTGTCAATCGACGAAAGAACACACTGAGAAGCGAACACACTAATTCGGAATCGAGAAGCGAACACGCTGGCTCTAAATCGAGGAGAGAACTGACCAAAATTTGTGTGTATAACCCTATTCCTTGATCACCTGTTGCTTACAATTTACACAGTGAAACGACACTGTTATTAAATATTAACTTACACCCAAATATGGGGTATTACTTACACCCAAATATGGAAAACGAACTCACGGAGAATTTGAGAATTTCATGCCAAATACAATTTATGAATGGCCGCCTCGGCAGCTGAGCTCTGGCTCAGCTGCCTCGTTGGCAATTAATTAATTGATTATCAAAGTTTACGGCATAGCGAACTAGCGTCTTATCACCCGGCTTCGCACATCCATACCTATAGTGCTCTTTGCACTAAAAAGGACCCCTTTCGGGCGGAGCCTCCCCGTATAGTCCATTATAGGGAGTACCCCCCCCCCCCCCCCCCGGGCCGTTACCTGAGTGACCCAAGAAATTAATGGAAAACTTCAGATGAATTTGCTGAGGCCCATTTCTATTGAGCTGTTGCAATTCCATCCTCATTTTCTTCTAGATTTATATATTTTACAACAGTTCGGAGCATGAAAAAGTTCGCTGGCTTGTCTAGAACTTTCAACCTCTCAGGGTTCTCTTCAGGACATCATCATCCTCATTGACAGCTATAGCTAATGCCTTTAAAACCTATCTGTATTAAAGTGACCCCCCAAGATTTATTAATTCATATTAATTAATCAATTGATTATCAAAGTTTACGGCATAGTGAAGTAGCGAATTAGCTTCTTATAACCAGGACGGCCTACACATCCATAGACTGCAAAACAGTCGTTATTTTTCCGCTCAATAAGGCGCGAAGCGCCGTAAGCGTGATCCTCGCGCGCGAAGCGCGCAAGCCTCACGCGCCCGCAGGGCGGGTGAGGCGAGAAAAATCTCAGCGTCTCTCCCCAGTCCTACTCTCCGTTTTCACACTCGCTCCAGACCTTTCATTCGAAGACCGCGCGCGTATGAATCGTAACGCGAAAAATACGACTGTTTTGCAGTCTAACACATCCATACCTATATATAGTGCACGTTGCACTAATAAAGGCTAATACCCCAAAAAACTGTATGGCCACTTGTCCACTCCTTATACCGACCTTTCATTACCCAATTTGCGCACGTAGTGAGATCGTATCATGAGAAGTGGTCGCGGTCGCTTACGGGAGGTGGTCGCTTACTAGAGGTTCCGAATATAGTGATTTGAATGGGGACATTTTAGTATTTTGTAAAAGTGGTCCCTTACGGGAGGTGGTCGCTTACTAGAGGTTTCAAATATAGTGATTTGACTGGGGACATTTTAGTATTTTGTAAAAGTGGTCCCTTACAGGAGGTGGTCACTTACTAGAGGTTCCGAATATAGTGATTTGACTGGGGACATTTTAGTATTTTGTAAAAGTGGTCCCTTACGGGAGGTGGTCGCTTACTAGAGGTTTCAAATATAGTGATTTGAATGGGGACATTTTAGTATTTTGTAAAAGTGGTCCCTTACGGGAGGTGGTCGCTTACTAGATGTTCCGAATATAGTGATTTGAATGGGGACATTTTAGTATTTTGGTAAAAGTGGTCCCTTACAGGAGGTGGTCGCTTACTAGAGGTTCCGAATATAGTGATTTGACTGGGGACATTTTAGTATTTTGTAAAAGTGGTCCCTTACGGGAGGTGGTCGCTTACTAGAGGTTCCGAATGTAGTGATTTGACTGGGGACATTTTAGTATTTTGTAAAAGTGGTCCCTTACGGGAGGTGGTCGCTTACTAGAGGTTCCGAATAAAGTGATTTGACTGGGGACATTTTAGTATATTGTAAAAGTGGTCCCTTACGGAGGTAGTCGCTTACTAGAGGTTTCGAATATAGTGATTTGACTGGGGACATTTTAGTATTTTGTAAAAGTGGTCCCTTACGGGAGGTGGTCGCTTAGTTGGTTTCGAATAATAGTGATTTGACTGGAGAAATTTTAGTATTTTGTAAAAGTGGTCCCTTACGGGAGGTGGTCGCTTACTAGAGGTTCCGAATATAGTGATTTGACTGGGGACATTTTAGTATTTTGTAAAAGTGGTCCCTTACGGGAGGTGGTCGCATACTAGAGGTTCCGAATATAGTGATTTGACCGGGGACATTTTAGTATTTTGTAAAAGTGGTCCCTTACGGGAGGTGGTCGCTTACTAGAGGTTTCGAATATAGTGATTTGACTGGGGAAATTTTAGTATTTTGTAAAAGTGGTCCCTTACGGGAGGTGGTCGCTTACGAGAGGTGGTCGCTTATGAGAGGTGGTCGCTTACGAGGGGTGGTCGCTTATGAGAGGTGGTCGCTTACGAGGGGTGGTCGCTTATGAGAGGTGGTCGCTTACTAGAGGTTTTGAATATAGTGATTTGACTGTGGAAATTTTAGTATTTTGTAAAAGTGGTCCCTTACGGGAGGTGGTCGCTTACTAGAGGTTTCGAATATAGTGATTTGACTGGGGACATTTTAGTATTTTGTAAAGTGGTCCCTTACGGGAGGTGGTCGCTTACTAGAGGTTCCGAATATAGTGATTTGACTGGGGACATTTTAGTATTTTGCAAAAGTGGTCCCTTACGGAGGTGGTCGCTTACTAGAGGTTCCGAATATAGTGATTTGACTGGGGACATTTTAGTATTTTGTAAAAGTGGTCCCTTACGGGAGGTGGTCGCTTACTAGATGTTTAGAATATAGTGATTTGACTGAGGACATTTTAGTATTTTGTAAGTGGTCGCTTATGAGAGGTGGTTGCACAGGGAGGTGCTACTGTAATAATAACTTTATTAAGAATCGCCTTGGAAATAAAACTTTATTTTGGCTTTCAGTTTGATCTGGACAATTTAAAAATAAATGAGAAGCTTCGGCGAATAAAAAAGAAATTGCGGTACCAGCGATAAGTATATGTAATAGGACTGCGAACTCTCCTATTTGGGAAATAATTGGATGAGAAAAATTCCGAAGACTGCTAATAATTTATCTTATTTTACTAGGACAATGCCCAAACAAAAATCAGTAGTTGCATCAGCTTTTGATGTCGCAGCTGTGGGCATGAGTAAAATTGTTTCTCCTGTTGGCTGGGCAGCATCAGTTGGTGCACGTGCTATAACTGGTATCTTCACAATAGCTATTGCTAAAATACAACAGGATGGGGAAACGGAAAGAGAGAAAGAGAAGGAAGTTACGAAAAGAGAGAAAGAGAAGGAACATACGAAAAGAGAGAAAGAGAAGGAACAGACGAAAAGAGAGAAAGAGAAGGAACAGACGAAAAGAGAGAAAGAGAAGGAACAGACGAAAAGAGAGAAAGAGAAGGAACACAGAAACACGAACATATGGTGTTTTGCAATTTTCGCTTTGTGTTTTTTTATATGTTATGTGTCGAAGTTGATATATAGCAAGAGAGGATGATCATAGTCTCTTGTATATAGCTACTCTGTAAATTCAAGTTAGCCCTTTTACTCCCAAGAGTGATAAGTTCAAAACTGAGGGGGAAAATATTGAATTTCGTTTTGCAAAATTGTCAAAAACAAACAGTACCACATGAACGTGCTGTTCAATAGCTTTCATTTGAATGGCCACACACTAGACTTAAAAGTTACAATCACATTTATTGACTCAAGGTTTGACTCTGGGAGTGAAAGGGTTAAAATAGAGTTGATGTATGTATGTAAAAATCAGGGGCACCCAACGACAACATTTTCCTGCAGGTGTCGGAACGTTGCTTTTACGTTATAATTATGCTTTTTTGCAGTTAAATGTATCTGTTTCGGATACGTTAGCTGAACTTTCAAATTTCAGAAAATTTTAGGGATTGAAATCTTATTACCCGAATTTATGAGCTGCTTTTGCCTTTCCGAAAATCCTAGCTGACCTTTTTCGTACCCAAAACGACATTTTTATCTCTCCGAAAACAAAAGGCATTAATTAATTTTCCCATATTCATCTGAAAGTTTGAGATGAATTTTCCTGACCGAATATCTGAGGCGATTATAGGCCTTCTGAACGGATATTCCACCGAAACGATCCGTTGGGTGCCCCTGATGTATGTACTATGTATGTATGCCCCAACACATTGTCAAGTAGGAAGTAAAACTGGCGGTGTCTAAGCTGGGCGACTTGGATACAGATATGATAGTCTTAGCCCATTTTATAAATACGGTGGACTCCCGATTTCTCGAACCTCCAAGGGAAACGAAAATTGGTTCGAGAAAATGGAATTCCACTGTAGGTTAATGAATTCTCCGAAGACCGATGTTTAGAGATTTGTCAGCTATTTTGTTGTTTGTTTTTTTAATTATTATTTTTTTGATTGTGTCACCAATTAGTGTTTATTACGCTAGAATGTTCTTACTTACTTGATACTAAAGGCTGGTTTCCATATGATCGCAACGATCGCAGTCACAACGATTGCAGCGATCGTTGCGATCATATGGAAACCACTCTTGCGATCGTTGCGACTGCGACCGTTGCGATCATATGGAAACCACTCTTGCGATCGTTGCGGCGTAACCGTATAAACAAGAGGTTTCAGTGATTTTTCTTTACGTCGAGTTGTACAAACCTTCTAGAGCTGTATGCAAGCTAGTTACCACGGATATTGCCCATTTTAACGGGCCATTTTTTCAACGCAAGAATAGGATTTAAGGCATTTGATTAATTACTCGTAGTAATCAGACTGATTTGAGTGTATGCGAAGGGCATTTTCAGTTTATAGGAGGATTAATTAGGACTTGCGTGGTTCACATATTCCTTGTTAAATTGACAAATTAGGCTAGATGATATAATTCGAGTGCAGTTAATTGTGTACCGAGGTGACTTTCAGGATAATTATTGGGTTAAGCATGGGTAGTTCTGGTAGGAGTGCTACATTAATGTAGTACAAATTATGTAGGAATCTAACCAGTTTTTGAATTGTATGTAGCATAAGTGTAGTAAAAGAGAATAACAGGAATTCATGACTGATAAAAATCTGAAGAATTTACGCCCAAGTGGAAAGACTTTTACTGAGAAAAAATAACAACATAGCATTGTGGTCTGTGTAGTTCTTCAGAAGCTAAACAAAACAAGAATTTTCGAAGAAAATATAACCGGGCTTTTTTTATCAAGCAAGCAAGCCGTTTTACCTGCTTTCTTGCTTGAAATCTATCAGATTAGTCACGGCAGTCACGCTGAAGTCTGATGTTTGCGTATAGTGCCTACTGTCAATTTTCTTGCCTCTGAGCAGTCTTTGAAGATCATTCCTCAATATAAAGCCAAAGTTGAATAAGAGGAAAAAACACGACAACATAGGTACGAATCGGTGTTGAACCATCAATCGCAGACGTTCCGCGTTGCACCATCATCATTCGCAGCTATTCTAGTCACAGTTCGACAAATTGCGTGAGTCAAAATGTGATATTGTAACGTAATGGTTGTTATTTATTCCTCGCGAAGCGAGGCCGAAGGCCTCGCGTAGCGGGGTTTATTCTGTCCCCCAAGAGCTGACGCGAGAGCAATTCTCGTGTGGCCTTTACGGTCATATTTATTTATTTATTTATTTATTTATTTATTTATTTATTTATTTAATTGTTTGTTTGTGGAGTTGGGGGTTGACATGACGTCACACGGCGCGCTCGTGGCCTAATGCCTTGAGGCGCTAACTTTTAAATCTGATCTTCGGGATTGAGGGCGTGAGTTCAAATCCGACATGGTCCTTCTTTTTTTTTCTTTTTTTTTTTCTCGGTTCAAATCCAGGCCGTTCTTTTTTTTAACCCCCTTTTCTTTGCTTAATAACATTGACTTCGACGTAATCTTTGTACACGTAAATGTAGAAACAGGAACGGCTGCTGAAGAATAACAATTTTTACTCCAAGTTTGTTTATCGAACAAATTTATATACGGGTCATTTGTGAAAAAAACCCGGCTTTATTAAATCCATTATCAACAACAGGAAAAGGAAAGACGACTCAGGAATTTCTCAAAGTACGATCAACATATGGCTTAGTTTTCATTGTAGACGCGAAGACTTGTGTCTGAAAATAATTCGCCGATCCGATATTGCGAAGAAGATTTTACCTACAAAAGCGAGGTGGTTTCAGATCATTCGGACGGAAAAGTGGGGTAAACAGTACAAGAGCGCTACAATTTATTACAGATATCGAGAGACGAGCGAACTCCAATCGAAACCAAAATCCGGTGGCATAGCAAAACACGGCGTTCGTCCGGCGATTCTCAGAAACCTTGCAGCGATTCTTGGAAACCTTGCAGATCAAATCGCAGGCGTGCCCGTTACTAGGCAACAAAAGCTTCGCGAGGGCCTGCGAGTCACGTATTACTAGTTTATTTATTTATTTATTTATTCCTCGCGAAGCGAGGCCGAAGGCCTCGCGTAGCGGGGTTTATAATTCTGTCCCCCAAGAGCTGACGCGAGAGCAATTCTCGTGTGGCCTTTACGGTCATATTTATTTATTTATTTGTTTATTTATTTATTTATTATTTATTCCTCGCGAAGCGAGGCCGAAGGCCTCGCGTAGCGGGGTTTATAATTCTGTCCCCCAAGAGCTGACGCGAGAGCAATTCTCGTGTGGCCTTTACGGTCATATTTATTTATTTATTTATTTATTTGTTTATTTATTTATTTATTTATTTATTTAATTGTTTGTTTGTGGAGTTGGGGGTTGACATGACGTCACACGGCTCGTGGCCTAATGGCTTAAGGCGCTAACTTTTAAATCTGATCTTCGGGATTGAGGGCGTGAGTTCAAATCCGACATGGTCCTTCTTTTTTTTTTTTCTTTTTTTTTTTCGGTTCAAATCCAGGCCGTTCTTTTTTTTAACCCCCTTTTCTTTGCTTAATAACATTGACTTCGACGTAATCTTTGTACACGTAAATGTAGAAACAGGAACGGCTGCTGAAGAATAACAATTTTTACTCCAAGTTTGTTTATCGAACAAATTTATATACGGGTCATTTGTGAAAGAAACCCGGCTTTATTAAATCCATTATCAACAACAGGAAAAGGAAAGACGACTCAGGAATTTCTCAAAGTACGATCAACATATGGCTTAGTTTTCATTGTAGACGCGAAGACTTGTGTCTGAAAATAATTCGCCGATCCGATATTGCGAAGAAGATTTTACCTACAAAAGCGAGGTGGTTTCAGATCATTCGGACGGAAAAGTGGGGAAAACAGTACAAGAGCGCTACAATTTATTACAGATATCGAGAGACGAGCGAACTCCAATCGAAACCAAAATCCGGTGGCATAGCAAAAACACGGCGTTCGTCCGGCGATTCTCAGAAACCTTGCAGCGATTCTTGGAAACCTTGCAGATCAAATCGCAGGCGTGCCCGTTACTAGGCAACAAAAGCTTCGCGAGGGCCTGCGAGTCACGTATTACTAGTTTAATTGTTTGTTTGTGGAGTTGGGGGTTGACATGACGTCACACGGCTCGTGGCCTAATGGCTTAAGGCGCTAACTTTTAAATCTGATCTTCGGGATTGAGGGCGTGAGTTCAAATCCGACATGGTCCTTCTTTTTTTTTTTTTTTTTTTTTTCGGTTCAAATCCAGGCCGTTCTTTTTTTTAACCCCCTTTTCTTTGCTTAATAACATTGACTTCGACGTAATCTTTGTACACGTAAATGTAGAAACAGGAACGGCTGCTGAAGAATAACAATTTTTACTCCAAGTTTGTTTATCGAACAAATTTATATACGGGTCATTTGTGAAAGAAACCCGGCTTTATTAAATCCATTATCAACAACAGGAAAAGGAAAGACGACTCAGGAATTTCTCAAAGTACGATCAACATATATATGGCTTAGTTTTCATTGTAGACGCGAAGACTTGTGTCTAAAAATAATTCGCCGATCCGATATTGCGAAGAAGATTTTACCTACGAAAGCGAGGTGGTTTCAGATCATTCGGACGGAAAAGTGGGGAAAACAGTACAAGAGCGCTACAATTTATTACAGATATCGAGAGACGAGCGAACTCCAATCGAAACCAAAATCCGGTGGCATAGCAAACACACGGCGTTCCTCCGGCGATTCTCAGAAACCTTGCAGCGATTCTTGGAAACCTTGCAGATCAAATCGCAGGCGTGAGTCACGTATTACTAGTTTATTTATTTATTTATTTAATTGTTTGTTTGTGGAGTTGGGGGTTGACATGACGTCACACGGCGCGCTCGTGGCCTAATGGCTTAAGGCGCTACCTTTTAAATCTGTTCTTCGGGTTTGAGGGCGTGGGTTCAAATCCGTCATGGTCCTTCTTTTTTTTTTTTTTTTTTTTTTTCGGTTCAAATCCAGGCCGTTCTTTTTTTTAACCCCCTTTTCTTTGCTTAATAACATTGACTTCGCCGTAATCTTTGTACACGTAAATGTAGTAACAGGAACGGCTGCTGAAGAAAAACAATTTTTACTCCAAGTTTGTTTATCGAACAAATTTATATACGGGTCATTTGTGAAAAAAACCCGGCTTTATTAAATCCATTATCAACAACAGGAAAAGGAAAGACGACTCAGGCATTTCTCAAAGTACGATCAACATATGGCTTAGTTTTCATTGTAGACGCGAAGACTTGTGTCTGAAAATAATTCGCCGATCCGATATTGCGAAGAAGATTTTACCTACAAAAGCGAGGTGGTTTCAGTTCATTCGGGGGGAAAACAGTACAAGAGCGCTACAATTTATTCCTCGCGAAGCGAGGCCGAAGGCCTCGCGTAGCGGGGTTTATAATTCTGTCCCCCAAGAGCTGACGCGAGAGCAATTCTCGTGTGGCCTTTACGGTCATATTTATTTATTTATTTATTTATTTGTTTATTTATTTATTTATTTATTTATTTAATTGTTTGTTTGTGGAGTTGGGGGTTGACATGACGTCACACGGCTCGTGGCCTAATGGCTTAAGGCGCTAACTTTTAAATCTGATCTTCGGGATTGAGGGCGTGAGTTCAAATCCGACATGGTCCTTCTTTTTTTTTTTTCTTTTTTTTTTTTCGGTTCAAATCCAGGCCGTTCTTTTTTTTAACCCCCTTTTCTTTGCTTAATAACATTGACTTCGACGTAATCTTTGTACACGTAAATGTAGAAACAGGAACGGCTGCTGAAGAATAACAATTTTTACTCCAAGTTTGTTTATCGAACAAATTTATATACGGGTCATTTGTGAAAGAAACCCGGCTTTATTAAATCCATTATCAACAACAGGAAAAGGAAAGACGACTCAGGAATTTCTCAAAGTACGATCAACATATGGCTTAGTTTTCATTGTAGACGCGAAGACTTGTGTCTGAAAATAATTCGCCGATCCGATATTGCGAAGAAGATTTTACCTACAAAAGCGAGGTGGTTTCAGATCATTCGGACGGAAAAGTGGGGAAAACAGTACAAGAGCGCTACAATTTATTACAGATATCGAGAGACGAGCGAACTCCAATCGAAACCAAAATCCGGTGGCATAGCAAAAACACGGCGTTCGTCCGGCGATTCTCAGAAACCTTGCAGCGATTCTTGGAAACCTTGCAGATCAAATCGCAGGCGTGCCCGTTACTAGGCAACAAAAGCTTCGCGAGGGCCTGCGAGTCACGTATTACTAGTTTAATTGTTTGTTTGTGGAGTTGGGGGTTGACATGACGTCACACGGCTCGTGGCCTAATGGCTTAAGGCGCTAACTTTTAAATCTGATCTTCGGGATTGAGGGCGTGAGTTCAAATCCGACATGGTCCTTCTTTTTTTTTTTTTTTTTTTTTTCGGTTCAAATCCAGGCCGTTCTTTTTTTTAACCCCCTTTTCTTTGCTTAATAACATTGACTTCGACGTAATCTTTGTACACGTAAATGTAGAAACAGGAACGGCTGCTGAAGAATAACAATTTTTACTCCAAGTTTGTTTATCGAACAAATTTATATACGGGTCATTTGTGAAAGAAACCCGGCTTTATTAAATCCATTATCAACAACAGGAAAAGGAAAGACGACTCAGGAATTTCTCAAAGTACGATCAACATATATATGGCTTAGTTTTCATTGTAGACGCGAAGACTTGTGTCTAAAAATAATTCGCCGATCCGATATTGCGAAGAAGATTTTACCTACGAAAGCGAGGTGGTTTCAGATCATTCGGACGGAAAAGTGGGGAAAACAGTACAAGAGCGCTACAATTTATTACAGATATCGAGAGACGAGCGAACTCCAATCGAAACCAAAATCCGGTGGCATAGCAAACACACGGCGTTCCTCCGGCGATTCTCAGAAACCTTGCAGCGATTCTTGGAAACCTTGCAGATCAAATCGCAGGCGTGAGTCACGTATTACTAGTTTATTTATTTATTTATTTAATTGTTTGTTTGTGGAGTTGGGGGTTGACATGACGTCACACGGCGCGCTCGTGGCCTAATGGCTTAAGGCGCTACCTTTTAAATCTGTTCTTCGGGTTTGAGGGCGTGGGTTCAAATCCGTCATGGTCCTTCTTTTTTTTTTTTTTTTTTTTTTTTTCGGTTCAAATCCAGGCCGTTCTTTTTTTTAACCCCCTTTTCTTTGCTTAATAACATTGACTTCGCCGTAATCTTTGTACACGTAAATGTAGTAACAGGAACGGCTGCTGAAGAAAAACAATTTTTACTCCAAGTTTGTTTATCGAACAAATTTATATACGGGTCATTTGTGAAAAAAACCCGGCTTTATTAAATCCATTATCAACAACAGGAAAAGGAAAGACGACTCAGGCATTTCTCAAAGTACGATCAACATATGGCTTAGTTTTCATTGTAGACGCGAAGACTTGTGTCTGAAAATAATTCGCCGATCCGATATTGCGAAGAAGATTTTACCTACAAAAGCGAGGTGGTTTCAGTTCATTCGGGGGGAAAACAGTACAAGAGCGCTACAATTTATTCCTCGCGAAGCGAGGCCGAAGGCCTCGCGTAGCGGGGTTTATAATTCTGTCCCCCAAGAGCTGACGCGAGAGCAATTCTCGTGTGGCCTTTACGGTCATATTTATTTATTTATTTATTTATTTGTTTTATTTATTTATTTATTTATTTATTTAATTGTTTGTTTGTGGAGTTGGGGGTTGACATGACGTCACACGGCTCGTGGCCTAATGGCTTAAGGCGCTAACTTTTAAATCTGATCTTCGGGATTGAGGGCGTGAGTTCAAATCCGACATGGTCCTTCTTTTTTTTTTTCTTTTTTTTTTTCGGTTCAAATCCAGGCCGTTCTTTTTTTTAACCCCCTTTTCTTTGCTTAATAACATTGACTTCGACGTAATCTTTGTACACGTAAATGTAGAAACAGGAACGGCTGCTGAAGAATAACAATTTTTACTCCAAGTTTGTTTATCGAACAAATTTATATACGGGTCATTTGTGAAAGAAACCCGGCTTTATTAAATCCATTATCAACAACAGGAAAAGGAAAGACGACTCAGGAATTTCTCAAAGTACGATCAACATATGGCTTAGTTTTCATTGTAGACGCGAAGACTTGTGTCTGAAAATAATTCGCCGATCCGATATTGCGAAGAAGATTTTACCTACAAAAGCGAGGTGGTTTCAGATCATTCGGACGGAAAAGTGGGGAAAACAGTACAAGAGCGCTACAATTTATTACAGATATCGAGAGACGAGCGAACTCCAATCGAAACCAAAATCCGGTGGCATAGCAAAAACACGGCGTTCGTCCGGCGATTCTCAGAAACCTTGCAGCGATTCTTGGAAACCTTGCAGATCAAATCGCAGGCGTGCCCGTTACTAGGCAACAAAAGCTTCGCGAGGGCCTGCGAGTCACGTATTACTAGTTTAATTGTTTGTTTGTGGAGTTGGGGGTTGACATGACGTCACACGGCTCGTGGCCTAATGGCTTAAGGCGCTAACTTTTAAATCTGATCTTCGGGATTGAGGGCGTGAGTTCAAATCCGACATGGTCCTTCTTTTTTTTTTTTTTTTTTTTTTCGGTTCAAATCCAGGCCGTTCTTTTTTTTAACCCCCTTTTCTTTGCTTAATAACATTGACTTCGACGTAATCTTTGTACACGTAAATGTAGAAACAGGAACGGCTGCTGAAGAATAACAATTTTTACTCCAAGTTTGTTTATCGAACAAATTTATATACGGGTCATTTGTGAAAGAAACCCGGCTTTATTAAATCCATTATCAACAACAGGAAAAGGAAAGACGACTCAGGAATTTCTCAAAGTACGATCAACATATATATGGCTTAGTTTTCATTGTAGACGCGAAGACTTGTGTCTAAAAATAATTCGCCGATCCGATATTGCGAAGAAGATTTTACCTACGAAAGCGAGGTGGTTTCAGATCATTCGGACGGAAAAGTGGGGAAAACAGTACAAGAGCGCTACAATTTATTACAGATATCGAGAGACGAGCGAACTCCAATCGAAACCAAAATCCGGTGGCATAGCAAACACACGGCGTTCCTCCGGCGATTCTCAGAAACCTTGCAGCGATTCTTGGAAACCTTGCAGATCAAATCGCAGGCGTGAGTCACGTATTACTAGTTTATTTATTTATTTATTTAATTGTTTGTTTGTGGAGTTGGGGGTTGACATGACGTCACACGGCGCGCTCGTGGCCTAATGGCTTAAGGCGCTACCTTTTAAATCTGTTCTTCGGGTTTGAGGGCGTGGGTTCAAATCCGTCATGGTCCTTCTTTTTTTTTTTTTTTTTTTTTTTTTCGGTTCAAATCCAGGCCGTTCTTTTTTTTAACCCCCTTTTCTTTGCTTAATAACATTGACTTCGCCGTAATCTTTGTACACGTAAATGTAGTAACAGGAACGGCTGCTGAAGAAAAACAATTTTTACTCCAAGTTTGTTTATCGAACAAATTTATATACGGGTCATTTGTGAAAAAAACCCGGCTTTATTAAATCCATTATCAACAACAGGAAAAGGAAAGACGACTCAGGCATTTCTCAAAGTACGATCAACATATGGCTTAGTTTTCATTGTAGACGCGAAGACTTGTGTCTGAAAATAATTCGCCGATCCGATATTGCGAAGAAGATTTTACCTACAAAAGCGAGGTGGTTTCAGTTCATTCGGGGGGAAAACAGTACAAGAGCGCTACAATTTATTCCTCGCGAAGCGAGGCCGAAGGCCTCGCGTAGCGGGGTTTATAATTCTGTCCCCCAAGAGCTGACGCGAGAGCAATTCTCGTGTGGCCTTTACGGTCATATTTATTTATTTATTTATTTATTTGTTTATTTATTTATTTATTTATTTATTTAATTGTTTGTTTGTGGAGTTGGGGGTTGACATGACGTCACACGGCTCGTGGCCTAATGGCTTAAGGCGCTAACTTTTAAATCTGATCTTCGGGATTGAGGGCGTGAGTTCAAATCCGACATGGTCCTTCTTTTTTTTTTTCTTTTTTTTTTTTCGGTTCAAATCCAGGCCGTTCTTTTTTTTAACCCCCTTTTCTTTGCTTAATAACATTGACTTCGACGTAATCTTTGTACACGTAAATGTAGAAACAGGAACGGCTGCTGAAGAATAACAATTTTTACTCCAAGTTTGTTTATCGAACAAATTTATATACGGGTCATTTGTGAAAGAAACCCGGCTTTATTAAATCCATTATCAACAACAGGAAAAGGAAAGACGACTCAGGAATTTCTCAAAGTACGATCAACATATGGCTTAGTTTTCATTGTAGACGCGAAGACTTGTGTCTGAAAATAATTCGCCGATCCGATATTGCGAAGAAGATTTTACCTACAAAAGCGAGGTGGTTTCAGATCATTCGGACGGAAAAGTGGGGAAAACAGTACAAGAGCGCTACAATTTATTACAGATATCGAGAGACGAGCGAACTCCAATCGAACCAAAATCCGGTGGCATAGCAAAAACACGGCGTTCGTCCGGCGATTCTCAGAAACCTTGCAGCGATTCTTGGAAACCTTGCAGATCAAATCGCAGGCGTGCCCGTTACTAGGCAACAAAAGCTTCGCGAGGGCCTGCGAGTCACGTATTACTAGTATTTATTTATTTATTTATTTATTTATTTAATTGTTTGTTTGTGGAGTTGGGGGTTGACATGACGTCACACGGCGCGCTCGTGGCCTAATGGCTTAAGGCGCTAACTTTTAAATCTGATCTTCGGGATTGAGGGCGTGAGTTTCAAATCCGACATGGTCCTTCTTTTTTTTTTTTTTTTTTTTTTCGGTTCAAATCCAGGCCGTTCTTTTTTTTAACCCCCTTTTCTTTGCTTTGCTTAATAACATTGACTTCGACGTAATCTTTGTACACGTAAATGTAGAAACAGGAACGGCTGCTGAAGAATAACAATTTTTACTCGATCCAAGTTTGTTTATCGAACAAATTTATATACGGGTCATTTGTGAAAAAACCCGGCTTTATTAAATCCATTATCAACAACAGGAAAAGGAAAGACGACTCAGGCATTTCTCAAAGTACGATCAACATATGGCTTAGTTTTCATTGTAGACGCGAAGACTTGTGTCTGAAAATAATTCGCCGATCCGATATTGCGAAGAAGATTTTACCAACAAAAGCGAGGTGGTTTCAGATCATTCGGACGGAAAAGTGGGGAAAACAGTACAAGAGCGCTACAATTTATTACAGATATCGAGAGACGAGCGAACTCCAATCGAAACCAAAATCCGGTGGCATAGCAAAAACACGGCGTTCGTCCGGCGATTCTCAGAAACCTTGCAGCGATTCTTGGAAACCTTGCCGAGAATCAGGCTAAACAGGACAGTCGCCGAACTGCAGTATGGGAGGCGATTGTGCACGTTTCGCGATTCGAAGGCGAATGATATCGTGTTGTTTTTCCGCCTATTTTGTCACATTTCATAGCCAGCATTGAAAAAGCACAGGGCATCAGAAGAAAGGTAAGTGATTAAAGATACAGTCTGGGGTGTTTGTTTCTATATTTTGGTGACATAACTAGCAATGATTTTGGCTTACATGTAAACTGTCTAAACTGCTGGCCTCCCAAAATGGCGTCGTAATTTTCTGTAATTTTATAGTCGGGTGATACGATTTATGCATCGAGGTTTGAAGGATCGAAGCCAGAATTCCCTTGATTTTTAAAGTTCAATTCATGAGGTATGGGGTCGCACCTCGTACGGTTTTTTCCCTACTTGAGTTTAAAGATGGTTGAATTTTGAAGGAAATAACAATACAAACAACACCTTGCATTGTGGATGTCACAGATAACCAGCAATGAAACAAAGCGATTGCATTGTAGGAGCTTATTTAGCTCCAAATTTATTTTCTGTCGGCCATCAATCAAGGAGATGGCTGTATAATTGTAAATAATAGCTTTATTTGCATGACTATATATATTACAGTATATCTGGAGATGTGTAGAGTAAATTTTTGTGTCAGGACTGTTTGGCATTGAAGTTTGTCTTTATAATCCTTGCAAACTAGCAGCATGATTTTTACATGTTATTTTCCTCTTATGTTTTGAAGGAAAATCAATGTTAAATCACCTATCCAGCTATATTCTAGCAATTTCCATCTTATTGTTGTGTTTTTTATCTTTTGACCAGTATATGACTGTTGCCAAAATTCAGTCAATATTCCATGTACAAGTAGGTCAATATTTCTTTTAATTTTTTTCTCAACAGGGAACTGAGTATATGCAGTAATTGATTGAAGAAGTGATAATTTTCCATGACTGAAGAAACACATTCCTTGTTTATATCCAGTCTGAGTTTGCTTGTAGTTGCTCAATAAGCTGCTAGTGTCTTTGTGAGGATGAAAACAGCTTCCATGTAACTGATTACATTTATGTTTTGGAATAATATACCGGTACCCCCAATGAACATACAAAGTTGTTAACTGTTATGGCCAATTTCTATAATATATAGTATTGACAAATGAATATATTACTGAACAATATAATTATTATAGGTTTCTTTATTAATATAGGGCTTTTTAAGTACTATTTGGTCCATGTGTTCATTTTACCTATGCTCAAAATAAAATGTTGCAGTTCCAGAAAATAACCATACCCACCCCAAGAAAGGTCATTGGAAATTCCGAGGGGAGTGGGGGATCTCAAAAGCCGAAACTGTTAAAGGAAAGTATGAAGCTAAACTGGAATTTCCAGGGGTTGGTTCAAACCAAAAAAACTACCGCGAGGGGGTATGGATATTTCTGGAAAACCACACAATATTCATTCCAGTTTCGGATTCAGAAGTGCACAAAGGTGGAGGGAGGGGGGTGGTTAAGTGAAGATGGGCATTTCCTTGCTCTAATTAATAGGGAGGGTTAAGGTAAGACTTTCAGTTCCTCATTCCTCATATAAGGGGGGGGGGGGAGCTAATGTTTGGCACTTCACTATAAGGGGGGTGATGATGTCCAGGCCCCTCCCCTAAATTCCCCACTGCTCCACAATCACAGACTGGCCAAAAAGAAAAATCAGTCCTCTTCTCCATCCCGGCCTACATGATACATAGTTTAGACAGAGATTTTGACTCATTATAACAACCCCCCTCCATCTCCCCAATCCACAACCACCTATCCAATAGTATCCCCCCTCCAAACAATCTCTTCAAATTTGTCAACACTCTCTTCGCCCTTATTCAAGCCAAGCAATCCACTCTTGTAAAATTCTTATTTATAAAATAAAATTGTCTCTAAAAAAGATATCCCTATTCAGGACAATTTAATATATACAATTCAATTTAAGTCAACTTCAAGTAATCCAGCCAAATTATTATATATGACCCTTTACCATCCTCCCCCCCCCCCCCCCCCCCCCCACACACACCCACAAAAAGGCACTTCCCCGAGCTTCGCGAGGACCTGCGAGTCACGTATTACTAGTAAATCTGCATTTCTCAGCAAGTTTCTGTTTTCTCAGAAAATATACGGAAAAGATATGTATTTCACACAAAATGACAATTATTTAACAGGACAATATTCATAAAATATCATTTAGGCAAAGGATGACCCTGGCGAAATCTAACGTAGCCTTGATAAGAACATAGGCACGCAATGCGTGCAAGAGCTATTTTTTGGAGTGGTAAAAAATGGTGTTATGGATCATGAAAAGATTGGATTGGAAAACTGTAGATCAATGTCCCCTCTACTAACTATGGCTTTAGTATACAACAACACTAGTGTATTTTAAGTTATCAAAAATCAAGCACTGTGGCTTGTTTTCCCGGCAAACAATTTTGTGCTGCGACACTGATTATATTCAATGGACGATCGAATGTTTCCAGTCAGAGAATATTCAAACGTTTTTTTTATATTTTATTAATTTACTTGGGTGGTTTAAGGTTACCATATACCTTCAAAGGACAGAATTGGTCCAAAAAATCCGGACACGCTACATTTTTTAGACTTGAGACACCCCTGAAGGTACACGGTAAACCTTAAGTTTTAAAATTGAAAATAACGTTTGGTGTCGTTCGATTAGAAAATAATGGCAGTTCTTGGATGTTAAAAGCGTAACATGAGAGATTGGACTGCATTGGTGTTTTGAGATAAAAGAATATTTTCCAAACATTTTGAAAAGTTACATTTGTTACTGACTGGTCAAACTCAAAGACCTCCAAGAGTTGAATGTCAGAGCAGTCCGCTACCCATGCTCCCCCAGTCCGCGATCCAGGTGGAGAGGATCGCGGGACACACCGAAACACCCACAGCTGGAGACTGAGCCTACCCCACCCTGGGTTTATTTTATAGTAGTCAACTATTGAAAGAAACAGGCAAAGAAACAGTGTGGAAATTAACGAATGCGTGACAATTGAACAAACCTGCGTTACACATGACAAGTGTCAACAAAAGTATTATATTTAGGTATTAAAACATTAACCATTTGTGTTGTGGTTCATCAAGAAATATTTGTGCCAGTACAATGTGTTGTTTTAAATAGTAAATTGTACTCCTTATCATCGTATAATAATTAAAAGGTCTGCGTAAAATATTCATTGTAAATTTGATTGATGACCCTTTGACCCTGACATGTTGTAACGCATTCATTAATCAAATACAAAATGCTAACATTTAATGACAATTTCACATAGCAGAACACCAAGAACTGCAAATTGTCACAGTACCTTGAAGGAAAACAATTTCTTGATTTCAATCCAAAGAAAAACATCATTTTTATTCAAATTTAGGCTCTAAGCTACAAGTAATTTAATTAAATTTACATTTGAAAACAAGTGTTTCAAATTATATTTTGTTTTCGATATCCATATTTCTACTGCAGCAAATTTGTACCAAACTGGAAATAAATACCATATATTGAAAATCCTTGTGAAAATCCTTGTGAAAAAATTATTTTATTCAACACGCAGATATTTATCCAACTGAGAAACACGAACTAAGTATCAGGTTACATCCTTTGCATGAAAAACAAAATTATCAGGTTACACACGCCTGCATTACAACCAAAAGTATCACATTACATACATTTCTGTTTTACCGAAATTAAATGGTTAACATTGCAGATCATAAAACGTAAAACGTTCTGTGAATAAAATCAACCCAAGAAGATTTACCGAAAGTCAACTATTAACAAGAAGGACAAGAGAACTTGCGTAAGCATATTTCAACTTTTCTCTTCAAAATACTAGTATCTGCTCACGAATTTACCACTTCACGTGAAAATGTCTGCACTCAACAGCAAAACATCGCAATAGCGCGTGTTTAGCAAAAATCAAATTCTGTTTGGCATGATTCGTCACCAAATCCTCGAATATTCGAAGTACAGGTTACTTTAGCGCGGAATTCTCAACCGGGGAAAATAATAGAGACTTCTGGTAAAATCTCATGAATGAACATATAAACAGTAACAATACAAAGGATACTAGGTCTTAGTTTTCGAGGGTCGTAGTTTTTCGTAACACCCCTATTTCTTCTTCTTTATGTTTGTTCCTTCGTTTCTTACTGCGTGCTGAATCGGCGTCCATTGATACTTTCAAATAGGTTTTCCATTTCTGGCGCTAATTACCAGCTTAGGTTGCCTTCATCTTCTCGAAGGGATCGATGTCTTAGTTATAGTTATATGCCGGTCTTTACACACAAACAAAGATGGCAGTCCGAAAATTGCTCTTCTTCTGATGCAGCTTTACAAACGGCAATTTCATTGGTTGTTGAACTAAGTGTTGTTGATGGTAGTCCGATTTTGATTGGTGCGGACAAACATACATACCTCGCTACATCGTCCAATACGACAGCTAAGAAGCTATTTTTTTTGAAAAAAATAGCTCAAAAATTGATCTAATGGCGCTTCCAGTGTATGTGATGTACGTACGCACCTCACAGACAATCTCTTCAAGTCACGATTCGACGTGACCCTATGACGTAATCGTCCAAATATAAATCTGCACGTCTTCAGGCAAGTTTTCTGTTTACATAAATCTGCGAGTCTGGGCAAGTTTCTGTTTTCCTTTACGGAAAAGAAATGTATTTCACACAAAACAAACAGGACAATATTATGACCCTGGCGAAATGTAACGTAGCCTTGATAAAAAAAAATTGATCTAATGGCGCTCCTAGTGTGTCCACCTAGTAGTGAGTACAATGATTTAATATTTTAAACGAGTCAAACTCACCGACGTTGCGAATCTGTACGCCGCTCCGATGTGTTTACGCGGTCCTAAATTAATATCTATTTTGGACCAGTCCAACTTTCACATAGGCTCGATTTCCGCCGCTCTCTCGAGTCGGGCTTCGTTCTTCCCCGAGAAAAATCTTTCACAAGGCGAATACATTCATATATATTCATACTCCACCCCTAGCTCTCCTCCTAGCACTTTGGCGGAGTAGAGCAGGGGTAGCGGTATGCAAAGTGATCGACGACAAAAAAAAACAGAAGCTATTTTATTAACCGGGCTGGGCCCCAGGCCCACGCCCGGTTAATGAGTCTGTTCATTTCAATTGTAACAATTAAGGTTTCTTTACTCAGAACAGTGTAATGGTTAATATTTTAGTTTTGTAAAAAAGAGCATAATAGATGAACTAAGTAACTTTCACGACCAATGAGTTTGGTAACTGTGCCGAAAATAGTTGCAGTCTAAGACTTAATTAATGTAGTACTGTACACATTCTACACAATTCAATGTTTTCCAGATTTGTAAACTTGAGGGGGGGTGGTTGGAAAATGGGCTTCATGTAGCCAAATATTAGGTAATACCCCCCTCCTAAAGGAGTGAATTTAGTTATTGTCCCCCCTCTAATCAGTCAGAAATTATGTTACGACCCCCCCCCCCCCCTCACAGTATACGCACACCATTATACAAGTACCCTACATTTTCTCTACACGCACCTGTGGATTAAAATCTTATAACAGAAAGAAGAGCTCCAGAACCATAGCAGAAGGAAAAGAGCATGTGTGCTATTTTCAGGTTTCAGGTGTTATTTTTCGGTTCCCATCCTTATAAATAGGTATGGATTCACCAATGTAATATGTACTTGAAATAAAATGTTAAGCCCCCCCCCCCCCCCCCCCCTCTCTTGAGTGACTTATTTTACCTTGAGCCCCCCCTCTCCTTGCTTTGATTTTACTTTATGCCCCCCCTCTGGTTTTCCAACCCCCCCCCCCCCCCCCCCCCCCCCCCCTCCTGGTAATTATTGCACAGTCCCCTAACAGTGAAACTGCGAAAAAGGTGGTGTAATGCTTCATATAATATTGTAAATAGTTCACGGTTTTCAGGTCTGTGAACTTGGAAATTATTAAAAATAACACAACAGTGAAACTTTAAGAACATGGGTGGTGTATAAATAGAGGTTATTCAGCGGAAAGTTCTGTAATACGGCTGGGTATTTTTTACGAGTCAGTTTTTATTTTAAAATAAAAAATGACTCGTAAAAATGCCCAGCCGTATTACACAACTTTCCGCTGAATAAATTGTTTATTATACGACATAATATCTTTCCTAAAATATAGGCTTTCAACAGTGTTTTCCGTAGCGCGCGGTCAGGGGGACTGAGACCCGTGTAATACGGTCTCATATCTGCTCTCGTCTTTGTACGTATTCGCACTCTAAAATGCCATGTCGTATAATAATGCTTCATATAATACTGTAAACGGTTCATTGCCCCAAGAAAGGGATGAGAGTTTTTTAATTCTCATTGACTATCCATCCTGCGAGGAACAAGTGCCGTTTTGGGGGAAATCTTGAGGTGAAGTTTCTGATTCTTATCCAATCAAGAAACAGCGCAAATACTCACGAGTACTCCGAATATTGTCACGCCAGCATAGCACAATGAGGATGTGTTGTCATGTTGCTTAGCAACGTCCGGTCGAAAATTACAGGCTCAATCAGTCCCGTATCTGAGACGGGTTTCGCCATCAACTTGCACCAGAAGAGGTGATAAGCTTCTTGCTAGCACTTGTTCATCAGCGTGCAGTGAAACGAGCTGACAGTACGCGAGAGTTGATAACATATTCCTGTCAAACAAACGAAAATCCTCGTCGACTATCATCGTGAAATTAAAGGGACACTGTCCCGGCGTATTTGCTCAAAACTGATATAAATGCATGAAATGGTCCCTAAATCTATGGAATAAGAACTTAATAAACTCTAACTAAATGATAAAAAGCAATTTCTTCAAGAAATTCCATACTGTAACAAAAGTTTTGCAAAATTTCAAAGATTTCCGAGCCAAATTTGAACTTTGAAAAACTGACATCCTAACGTTTTTTCCAAAATCCATATTGCAATCCATTTCCATCCTCGCTGTCGTTCGTCATCCTTACTTCCTAATGGGTTCCTGTCATTTGTCGAGTGCTATTCTACAGAATTGATCCATTATTGTTCAACTTCCTATGATCTAGATATGTTTCTGAGCTTCCCCAAATCATGCTAAATCAGGACAGTGTCCCTTTAATTTGAACACGGGTTCAAATATGACGAGAGCATACGAGAGTCAATAAGAGCGCATGATAATTGGCGGTCAAACATGAAAGAGAGTTTCCTTAGCAACTGTCGTTCGCGTTTGATCCGGTCTTAGCACAAACATTCGCGAAGGAAGCTTATTTGGAACGTCACACAACGGAGAAGTCATGCAATGAAGAAGCGTTGCGTAAGCTAGAGATTCTAGTGTAACGATGAACTTACGTATAGCACCACATGAGCTCCCAGTAACAATATGGTGAAACTGTTTCCATTCAGACTGAACAGTAATTGAGTCGTTGTAGCTCTTGACGGCCTGTTACAGAAAACACAACAGAATTTGTTTTAACAGAGAGCTGTCAGTGTAATTTACTAAAATAATATAAAACCCGGGGCAAAGTCTCCTGGGCACAAGCTTGGGTGGGGTCACTGGGGTGCCGCCGCTTAAGATAAAATCCGTTCATTTTGTACCCTGGGTGCCAGAGGGTTTTTTTCCCTTAGCGAGGAACGCTGGGTAAAGACACATGCGACAAAACATTGGAACAAATGGAAATCTTTTCTAATTCTGCCGCTGAAATGTACCAAATCATCTCCAGCAGACTACAAGAAATATAGCAGTTTTCAATACACACTTATTGATCAATTTTTGTTCCAATCTGGCTCAGTCCTACATCGTACACAGGATTGTAAGCAATATGAGAGGAAAACAGACGTGAAATGCGAGAGTATAAACATTTCTACGTCACAAGGTGGACAAACTCGCCCCAGTCCCTAAAAGAAATGGAACCACTTTTTTAGCCAACCATCGCATCTTTAGGCTCTCAACTAACGTCTTTTTCGACGTTTTGAAAATTTATTTATCCATTTCAGTTGTATTGAGAGTCCATTGTCTGAGAAAGTGTTCCAGGTGTTGGAAATGGGGTCAACCGATTTTGATGAAACTTGGCAAAGAAGTTGGCCTTGATGAGATATTCCAAAAGCCACTTTGGTTTTGTTTTTTGACTTTTTTATTTAAAAAGTTTCAGGGGGGGTCCCATTTGGGGCGCCTCCAAATCATTGAAAATCCTGTTTTTGAAGGGGCAAGTTTGGATTAGTATAAAACCAAACAAACAAAACCTATTGACTAATTAATTGTATGGTGTGTTTCTACTATAAATACTCTTTCAGTTCATATGTGCGGATTCGGCACAAAAGGTTCTGGCAGTGTGGGGTCTGGGACGAGTTTTGGCCAAATTTTGAAGAGAAAACCACTACCCAAAATTGCCAAATTTTAGAAGTTCATATTTTTTAACTGCCCAATTGGCTAAAATTGATACTTGTATCAGGAGTTACCCTAATGTAAGTAGAATGAAAATCAATTGAGAAATATTTGGCCCATTTATTTTTTAGGTGCTTTAAAGACCAATTTTGCAGCACACCCTCACGAAATTTGCATATTGTCAAAAGCCAAAATTTAAACACCCATACTAGCTTTATTTATATTTAAACACTTCAGTTTGCTTTAGTGAGGCCTAATTTATTTATAAAATATTTGAAAAGCAGTAATTGTGTGAGTAAACACTACTTTATACTTTTAAATTGCCTTAGAAATAATAAATCAGTGCTCACAAAACCAACTTTTGTTTCACTTAAAACAAAAATATGCATTCAATACAGCAACTTAGAACACAAATAACTAATAGGATGGTGTGTTAGTTATGTACTGACACTTTTTCCAAATATAGCCATGCTTACTTGAACTTACCTAAGCCCTTGGCTTGGCCCTTGGCTTGAGGAAACTGATGTCTTTATGGTAAATGTAATACAAATAAATAGCCCTATTCCAAAAATCAAGCGAGTAAAAAACATCCTATGGCCAAATATATTACCTGGCGATCAGTTTATTCTGTATTTGTTTACAGATGAGTCCATAATAGTCCATATAATGAAGAATGCTTTCTGAAGCCGTTGACTTGTTTGGCAGTTTTGTCTCCTATCGAGCTTTTCGGGACTACTCGTCATTGGATGTAAATAATTAAACACAGTTAGAAGTCCATATTGATATGCAGATTTTCTCCAGGGGTAAAACAGATGTCCTTACATCGGATTTAATACCATACATATGTAGAAGACAAAAAAGTCCAAGCTTTATATCCTTGCCCTTTCAGATCCTTTCAATACGTGTATGTTTATCTGCCATTTTGGATGTGGTCGCAAGAGAACTGGGTCGAGAGTAGTCTCAGTCTAAAACAATATGCACGCAATTTATTTATTTTTATAGGAGCATATCACCCTCCTATATTTTAAATCTTTATTATCAACTAAAACAGAAATACAATAAAAATTAATTGTATATTCCTTTGACGTGTTGGCATATAATTTTTGCTTTAATTTTGATGCATTGACTTAAAACACCTACATTTCGTGACTCTTTTTGGGGTTACATTTCATTAGACCGTCTCGAAACAATTACATAAAGCAACGTTTTTTTATCTCCAGTCCTCCAAATCAGTGGCATGGCTGAGTAATATACCGTAATCTGCAGCATCTGCATCATCACGTTCCACGAACAGTTTTATTGCTTTACTGTATCTTATAACATATTAAAAATAATGCCAAACCCAAGGGTAGCTATGTTAGAGTAAGAGGTAGTGGCTGTCTGCAAATAACATTAAGGCTAAACGTAACCAGGCAGCCATTTATTTTTAAATTGATTGTAATGATAAAAAAAGTCGCTAAATCAATCATACGCGCTAACATTGTTGAATGCCACAGAGGCAGCTAAAGATCATATGGCAATTGGTCTTCAACATGGCTTTTGTATGTATGGACACAAATACAGATTACGGTATATTACTCAGCCATGCCACTGATTTGGAGGACTGGAGATAAAACGTTGCTTTATGCAATTGTTCCGAGACCGGTCTAATGAAATGTAAACCCCCAAAAAGAGTCACGAAATGTAGGTGTTTGAGTCAATGCATCAAAATTAAAGCAAAAATTATATGCCAACACGTCAAAGAAATATACAATTAATTTTTATTGTATTTCTGTTTAGTTTGATAATAAAGATTTAAATTATAGCAGGGTAATATGCTCCTATAAAAATAAATAAATTGCGTGCATATTGTTTTAGACTGAGACTACTCTCGACCCAGTTCTCTTGCGACCACATCCAAAATGGCAGATAAACATACACGTATTGAAAGGATCTGAAAGGGCAAGGATATAAAGCTTGGACTTTTTTGTCTTCTACATATGTATGGTATTAAATCCGATGTAAGGAACATCTGTTTTACCCCTGGAGAAAATCTGCATATCATATGGACTTCTAACTGTGTTTAATTATTTACATCCAATGACGAGTAGTCCCGAAAAGCTCGATAGGAGACAAAACTGCCAAACAAGTCAACGGCTTCAGAAAGCATTCTTCATTATATTGGACTATTATGGACTCATCTGTAAACAAATACAGAATAAACTGATCGCCAGGTAATATGATTTGGCCATAGGATTGGTTTACTCGCTTGATTTTGGAATATGGCTATTTATTTGTATTACATTTACCATAAAGACATCAGTTTCCTTCAAGCCAAGGGCCAGCCAAGGGCCAAGCCAGGGCTTAGGTAAGTTCAAGTACGCATGGCTACATTTGGAAAAAGTGTCAGTACATAACTAACACACCATCCTATTAGTTATTTGTGTTCTAAGTTGCTGTATTGAATGCATATTTTTGTTTTTAAGTGAAACAAAAGTTAGTTTTGTTGAGCACTGATTTTATTAGTTCTAAGGCAATTTTAAAAGTATATTAAAGTAGTGTCTTACTCACACAATTACTGCCTTTTCAAATATTTTATAAATAAATTAGGCCTCCACTACAGCAAAATGAAGTGTTTAAAATATAAATAAAGCTAGTATGGGTGTTTAAATTTTGGCTTTTGACAATATGCAAATTGTTGGTGAGGGTGTGACTGCAAAATGGGTCTTTAAAGCACCTAAAAAATAAATGAGCCAAATATTTACTCAATTGATATTTCATTCTACTTACATAACTAGGGTAACTCCTGACACAAGTATCAATTTTTTTAGCCAATTGCCGGCAGTTAAAAAAATATGAACATTCTAAAATTTGGCAATTTTGGGTAGTGCGTTTTCTCTTCAAAAATTTGGCCAAAAACTCGTCCCAGACCCCACACTGCCAGTAACCTTTTGCTGGACGAATCCGCACATAATGAAACTGAGAAGAGTAATTTTCCCCTATAGTAGGAAAACACCACCATACAATTTAATTAGTCAATAGTGTTTTGTTTGTTTTTTGGTTTTATACTAATCCAAACTTGCCCCTTCAAAAACAGGATTTTCAATGATTCCGGAGGCCGTCCAAAATGGGACTCCCCCCTGAAACACGTTTTTAAATAAAAAAAAGTGCAAAAAAACAAAACCCAAAGTGCTTTTGGAATATCTCATCAAGGCGCAAACTTCTTTACCAAGTTTTCATCAAATCGGTTTGACCCACCCATTTTCCTAAAACACCTGGGAACACTTTCTCAGACAATGACTACTTAAGGTGATAAAACTTTCCATACCGAAAGGAAAAAATTTTCATTTCCTAGACACTT
>MU825475.1:28178-71285 GCA_029204205.1 Desmophyllum pertusum | reverse complement strand
AGTAATATTTACAGCCAGGAACAAGACAGATGGTTAAATAATCTACTATTGCTAGCCTTCCACTAAATTATTAGACATTAAGGTCTGCCTGGCACTTCATAAATTTTAGAACAGTTTTCTCATGTGAATCCTGTAAACAGGCTTTAAAAAATAAAATAGTGTTATTTATTATTTTATATTCTTTTATTCGTGATTTATGGGCACGAGTGATGTTTTGAAAGTTCTCAAAATTGTACGAGCCTGAAAAAAAATCAAGCTGAGGCTCAATGACATGTATTTTTATTTTCAGGGGTTTTCACCAAGGTTTTAGGCAGGTGAGCAAATATTATCATTATTGGTTTTCACTGGTAGGCAATTTTTGTTTTTTTAATTTTGGTTAGACAGCTCCTAACATTGTGGGCAAAATCAAGTTCACAGCCTGTACATGTAAATCTGCCCGGGAACAGCCCTTTGTGAAACCCCTGTATTTTAGCCCTCAGTTAGACTTTTCTACAAATGAACGGTGATCTTCCAATGTTTTGAGAAGCTCCCTTACATAAAACAATTTTCTTGTAGATGGAGTATTGTTCTCTTGTCTTTTTTCACGTCATTGAAATCTGGGCACATGAAAGTCATGCTTAAGGCAATATTCTTTTCTCCCAGTTGTTATGTTCTTTTTTTCAATGAAGTGTGTTCTGCCAATATTTTTGTCTGCATCTGTACGAGGAGGTTTTGGTACTTGTCTTGGTAAAAATTACTTGTGGGGTGACATTGTAGGTCATTTCTCGCTTGATCCAACATGTGGACATCATCTGTCTCCCCATAATTCTTGCAATGTTTTTTGCATAGCTTTTGTGGCAATTTTCTGAGGCTGATGGCACTCAGGACTTGAATTTTTGTCATGTTTGTTTGCAATATGTTCCTTGCACTGAGGGGTAGCTGTGACAGTGCTGTCATTCATTTGATGGTGTGTTTTTGGAGCTCAGAGCTGTTCATCATAAGAGGCTGGTATTCACCTGGAGTGGCAAGTGAAGGGGGCATTTGGTATTTCTAGTCCCTCGTTACATTCGTCATCATCAAACGCACCAAGTTCTTTGTCAACAACAGGACAGGCTTCCTCTAGACTCCACCTCTAGACTTTTTCTACTGGTTTCTTCAATTTCATCATCACAATGCTCTATCTCATATTGTTGGTCAGGTGTAGGTGAACTTCCCTCGTCATATTCTTGTTCATCATCATTATCATCACCATCATCATCATCATCATCATCACCTAAAAAATTGGTGCGGATCACTTGAATGCAGTCACCATTATCTCCATAACAATCTGATGACTCTGTGGGGAATTTTGATGGCTTCATCAGCAAGGGCACATTATCCCAAACATTGTGTGAGGTACTGCTCTTCTAATTTAAGATCACTTGACCTGAAATGATGGAGGGAAGGTCCTTGAGGTCTGAAACTAGGGCTGATCTGGGCCATCGAGAAACTCCACTCCAGAGACAACATGCTGCCACCAAAACACCTTCACCACAGACAAGGAAATCGCTTATGCTCTGGGAGGTGTGCCTGATACTCTTTTGGATTTCTCACAATATATCGATGTGGTATGATTGTGTTGGGAAATGGGGGTAACGCCTTGTAATATTTGGGAGATTTGTGACTCCTGGGCCTTCACTGTACTTGCTTGCCTGGTCTTTGCCATGTGTTGTTCAGCTTGAAGACGAATAAGACTAGGAGTGATGATATCACCAGGTCTTCTGTTGGTTAACCTGGTGATACCTTTGCAAGGTGTTAAAGTGCCTTTCTTCTTCTTCAGTGTTTGGCTGACCTGCCTGAAATTATCCTGCTCTGTTTGGCAGCGTGTGCTGTAAGGGAGTGCCAGTACCTTCCATAAAACTTTCTGCTCGTCAGGATTTCAGGCTGGCCAATTATCTCTTTACAAGCATGGCGTGCAGAAATGCTGTGTTGTGTCAGACGGAGTACAAGGTCTTGGCGAGCGAGACTGGGCACGCAGGTAAAGGAGCCTACTGAGCTCAGTAAGGGTATCCAGCAAGGACTGAACATTAACTCTGACTTTCCCTACAAAATAATAACAATACGAAATGATTTAATGCACTTGGACATGTATATTTATGTTACAGTGTACATATCATGCATGTATGTTTGCAATTTAACATCTTAGACTTAATTTAGTTCAATAATTAATGTAACAGAGGGAACACAAACCTGAATATTATGTAGGAATTGAAAAATCAGAGTGCACAGTCTGACTGGACTAATTACAGTTTGTTAACTAATTTATACTGAGGTAGACACATGGACTTAGTTTTATTATATAACATACATATTTTTTAGGGAAAGGCTACTGTACATTCTGTATCATAAATAATTATTGTTCTGAGTTAATTTTGGGGAATAAGCTAAAATTGCCCTAACCTCTCAGATATTGTGCCACAATGACAGCTGCAAGGCGATAATCACAGCCACGAAGTTTCTCTTTACCAGCACAGGTACACTCAATGATGTTTTCGAAACTGTTCCTTTTCTCTCTCCTCAAGGTGGGGCTGGCAGTTCTGTAAAGACATTACAGATGTGTTCTTTGACATCATGGAGTGGCTCTGTTGGTAAGACTTCATAGTTTCCTATAAATGATTAAATACAAATGCCATGTGTGAACACTTGAACTTTTAAAGCTCTGTAAGACAAACATGGTGATTAATCATAGCAATAATATTACAGTTTCAAGATTTCTGTTTTCAATATTGCACCTGGGTTGCACAGATTGTCAACACAATTTTATTGTGCACAAGTGATTAAAAGGCATGTACTGTAAGGGACTGCAAATCCATAAATTTAATTGAAAAAACCATGGCATTTAAAGTTATATATTATCTTATTTCTTCCCTGTACGTTCACAACGTTTGAGCAGTGACTACACAGCCAAACACAGCAAGCTATTTGCTCAAACAGTTTTCTTGAGTTTACTGTTAACTTTTCTTTCATTTAGCACAAACAACTTTTTTTCTTACCCAAATTGATTTCTTCCAATGTCTTTTCCTGATCGAAGATCATCATGGGCTGGTACCCTTTGGATACCCCCCATTTCTTCCTTGAAGATCTCTAGGAGGTCTTTTTTTGGCCATCTGTAGGAAGCCCCCTTGCTTGACATTCCTCTCTTAACTCCTCTTAGTCGAAGATTTTTAAAAGGTTTAAGGCCCCATTTCTTTTTTTTCTGCCTGCAGGCCCTTCACGAACTTTTCTTCAGCCGGTCGCTCAGTGATACGTGAGGCTTTAACATTGATACAGATACACACTTGTATTTTCTTGCATCACCACTGCAGCCTGCACAGCCAGCATTGCCACCCTTCTGTTCTCCACTCTCAAATTCCTGCTGTGGGCCATCACCATGGAATAATCTCATGACATCGGTGATTTCAACTCCACTTGGACATAACCATTTTGGTTGTTTAGGCTTTCCAAACATGCCTTTCTGGTATTTATGTAAGCTAGTTGTTCAGCTTCTGATGACTCCACATCTTGCCAGGATGTAAACTTGTGGCCGTTCTACAAGGGACTGCACATCAACGTTTGCCTTTCCCTGCTCTTCAATTTCTTTATCTGTAAAGAAAAGTGCTTCATCGTACACAACATTTCACAGTTATTAGGCAGGTATCCCATGGTTTAAAAGAGTTGCATTATCAGCCCCAAAGCATAAGGATGGCGTGTCCTTTCAATACATTTCAAGTATTCTTTCATGTCATTCAAATCTGCAGTTTCAGAGCAATTAGTACTTTCATCCGGCTGTGCAAGCCTGTTGTAAACTTGTTCTTTGGTCATAGAAGCATAGTATTCATCAGTTCTAGCACGAATCAGTCCCAAGTCTTTCATGTTCCTTGAGCATCCTTTCTCTTATCTCTGACAGGGGTATTTTTCGACCTGACACTGTTAAACAGCTCAGTTTTAATAGTCCCATCTTTTGCAAGGACAACTTTCTTGTATGTTTGGGGCACAATCATTTCTCCAAGAAACATACTCTCCACTCTCAATTTTACTCTGCAAAAGCAAAATTAAGAAATATGTATATATTAGTATTAAATCATTGTCTTTTCTTAACAGCTATGTAAATATGGTAAAAGAGTTAACCCTTTAAGAGTTATGACTGGTATCTAATTTCTCCTTACAATAATATAACAACATGATCAAACATAAAGGTCTCTAGAATAAAGGAAATGATCAGCAAAGATGTCTTGATGTTTAAAACAAAAATTATCCCAACTAAGGCTAGTGAGGAGAATATGTATGCTGATATTGGGGCTTTAAGTGTTAAAATAACCGCATCTCATAAATAAATGTAACATAAATAATTGGTAAGCTACCTTTACCTTTAAGGTATCCCTTATTTGATCATTTGTGCGTGGTAGTGGCAATGAAATCTCTCCACCCTGCAATCGGTTTCAGTCCTTCGTCTAGGCAGCAGGAGTACTTTCTCGAAACTGTTTTGAATCTGGCCAGCTGTACTTTGTTGTCTTCCAAAAATTATTTCACAACCATGTTCCCCAACTTTGTTTGTTCCATCACTCCATAATCGGTAGGCAAGGGTCAGAGTAATTTATCTAACAGACAAAAACAAATTTACATATTAAATGAATTTCAGCACAAAAGTCAGATACATTTCATTTAGTTACTAACAGTATTTCATTATAACTGCATGAAGCTTAATTTACTATTAAGAACAGGTTATTTACTTTACTTATTTATTTACTTATTTATTTATTTATTTATTTTCTTATTTATTTATTTATTTATTTTCTTATTTATTTATTTATTTATTTATTTATTTTGGCTGCTTATTCTCTACTAATGCATGGCTGGAGTCCAAAGTCATTTAACTTACTCTGTATGTACAGTTAATATAATTAAATACTAACCCTGTCTCCATCCTTCATTCTGTTTACTTCTTGCAGGATTCCAATCCTTGTCGAACTCAAGGTCCTCAGGCTTTGGCGAGTGTCGCTTCCTTTTGCGCAGGCCATCGTCTTCTGAGCTCTTCCGTTTGGCAGCTCTGTTCTCTGCCTCCTCTGGGGTCTCAAAAAACAAAGCCAGACGCTGTTCCTGTCGCTGATTGTACGTCTGCCGTGTACCTAGCATGGTGTCACAGTCCCGTTTTGACCACTGTTCCTCAATTTGCTTCTTTCAATTCTCAATTTTTCTCTTCTTTCTTTTTTTAATTCAGCATGGGATTTTTTTTCCTGTAGATACAGCTCAGGGGTCTTTGTCTGGGCTTTTGCAAAGGACATGCCAAAGAGTTCTTTGAATGGCCCATTAATTTCCTCATAGATTTTGTTTGCTGCTTTTTTGATCGCCTTTAATGTAGGTTTAACATTTACAGCACTGAAGGTTTTAAAACACGACTTTGTATTTTGTTTGTAGCATCTTGTAAAGGTACATGTAGTTGTTTCTTCTTGTTAGCCCATGAAGGAAAGGTAGCTTGAAATGAAAAATGATGCACCGAACAGGCTTGACAATTCTTGCATCCGTGTTGCTTTTTTTCGAATTCAGGTAAACTGTTCCAGTTCTGTTCACTGAAGTGCTCGATATATTTACCCTTATCCGCTGTCTTCCATTTTTGGAAATGAAGAGTAAGAGACTTAGAGCGCTTGTCGTAGTTACACCTTTCAACTGCAAAACGTTCTGAGTGGAATCCTTCAAACACTTGTAAGTAGCTTTTCCAGCGTACCTGTTTATCGTATTCTATCTTGCCAGTTGGTTTGACGAAGCTCTGTCTAACTGCGACGCGCGCAAATCCACATCCAAAATATTCCGCCAGTTTTTGTTTAGAGACGTACGCGTCGCACGTATTATTTACAGAAATAAATATATAGATTTTTGTATAAAATTGATGTCTAAGATCTTTAAACCGGTATAAAAACAGCCTATAACTTACAATGATCAGAGAGGCTGGAAAACATTACATTGGAGCGCTTTTATAATTTATGCAACGTTTATAAATCGAAAATTCCGCCAAAATCTCGCGCATGACAGATATTATGGGCAATGAAGGCTCAAAAACCGTGTGCAACCGGTTAACAGAGCAGAATAAATATGTAGAAACAAACTCCACTGCGATTTAGGTTTTTATATAACATTTATTTCCTTACCTTTTATTTCGTATACAATAAAGCTTTGGAATATTTGAACCTGTGTTAGCGATTATTGTGTTGTTTCAAGGTCCCATATGCTTCCCTCGGGCTACAAAAGCGCTAAAATCCGTCAGGATATTTGGAAACAGTTTCGAGAGCAACAAGGCTACAAAAGTCTTCTTCGTCCGCCATTTTAAAAACAGCAACCTAGCCTGTTCCCTGTTCTTTTCTTTTATTGGTCAATTCATTTCCAGGGTAACGAAAAGTAGCTCCCAGTGCTAAAAGGAAGAGAAGATTTCTCGGCCAAGATGGCGTTTCAAAATGGCGGATAGAGCAGTCGAATGACGAATTGTATTTTTACGTATGGCAGTACTTTTCCATGTAATTTGCCCTCACTAAATGCGTTAAATAGATAAAACAGAAGCTACTTTAAACGTCTGTGCTTGGGCATTACCGAAATTATAATATATTGCACCAAAATTATCTGAAATACGCGATAGTGACGTGTGTCACAAATTAATGTTGAACTAAATCCTAGCAGGGCTTTGTATATCTAAATGCCCAAGCACAGAATTTAAGTTCAACCTTTTGATGTTTTAAATATCAAATTATATTCGGTTGGGAACCAGGAAAAAGTACTGCCATTTATCCATCAAAAAAGAGTTTTATTTGCATGTTAAATTAAATCGTAAGGCGTGGTCACGTGACAATAAAGCAAATTATTCGTCTTTCTTCAACGCTACCCCTGGCCGAATTTGGTTGAATTCGGTTTAAAACTAACCGAGCAGGAACATTTTTTATTAAAATAAGCCATTTTTCGTCAAGGCCCATGCCTTAATTTTCTTGAGTATGTTTATTCATGTGTAATTAAGTCAAGGAGGTAGATATAATGCGCGATTTCGTGGTAATGGCGTAGCTAACAACTCAAACTAACTTCCCATATAAATAATTAAGATGAGCCCGAGATGTAACATATGTGGGGATTAAAAATCAAAAGCTGTTTTTCTCAATCTGAGGATGTCGCTTTTTTACCTGAACAGATATTCCTCTGTGTCCTTTTCTCATCCTCTTTGGCTATTTCTTGGTTTGTTATTCTCGCCATGACTCTGAAGCATGCCTTAAGACACATGTATGATGTCTGCGGATATAAAGGGGAAGTGTTAAGCTCCGACAGACTGGGTTCGAGTGATCCATAGTGGACTGTGACAACAAGAGTTAGCATGACCCAGTGGCTGACTATTGGCAAACTCGCAATCTGATTGGCTACACAAGACACCTACCTGTTGATCAATAGAAGGCTCTCGGTGTGCGCACACAGTTTTTCAAACAAAACCATCAATAAATCAGTGTCTGTGTGTTAAATTAGACTGCTCGCTCTGGGCTTCGTCCCTACGTTCAAAATACTACGCGAAGCTCTGAAAGTTTCGTTATTTTTGTCGCTTTTATTTAGTTGTGGATCAAAGCAATCAACCTACCCTTGACCAGCGGCTTTCACGCAAAAGAACACCTGCGTAGTGGTACGCTCTAGCCCAGTCCCCCTTATACCTGGTGATACACAAAGGTACTATAATCAATGTTCGCACTGAATAAATTATCAGCATCACATATAAGAACAACAAACCAGGATAAATATTGGCATTGCCTGAGTGCAAAGGCATGGGGAATATACCAAGTACAGAATGACTAGCTTTGTATAATGCTCATAGGGGTGTGTTGAGTACAACCGTCCCACCCACCCACCCATAAGTTTCTCATTTGCGCTGCGACTCTTGTCGTGTCGCCAAATTTTCCCCAATCTTTCGATGCAATGATTGTTGCAGTGCGAAATATAATACTGTTGATGATTTTACCAGAAATATGTGTCCGCAGGACATTGCCAAGGGAAGGGTGGGGGTATCTCTTTGGGGGAGGGAGGGGATGTGAGAGGTAGAAGTTTTGAAACATCTCTTGTATTGTTCTTTATAACCATAACGCATCGCCGCCGCCATGTTTGTTGACTGGTAGTTCCTTTGTTTTACATTGCGCTTGAAGCGAATCTCGTACCTTGCCAAGTTCCTGTACGGCTTTCTCCCAGGCCTTCCGAAACGAATTGACCGCAGCGAAATATAGAGGCCTAGAAACTAGGCAATCGGGTCAGGAAATCTCGTACCCAGATCCCACTCTGTCTCCAGATATGAAAACGAAAGACTGACAGCAAGGAAGTAAAAACCAAGAAGCAAGGTTTTTTGCTTGTACGTTAACATGTATGTGATCTGTTTTTGAAGCAAAGAACCATGAAAATCATCACACTAAACTTTAGTTTCAGTTTCAGATTGAAGTCGGTGAACTTCAAGAAAGGGAGAGACAAGCGAGAGAGATTGAAAGATCGAGAGACAATTCCCAAAAACAAAGGTGAGCATACGCAACAGATTATTCTGCTTCGCCTTACAAAATTCACTCAACAAAATTGAATTTACCACCTTTCTAGGCAATATAATAGTCGTGTTTTAAATTTGTCATATGCGCCTACGCAAGTAGCAAGCAAAATGTATGTGGAACACTTTGATATTTTCCTGGCTTGGTCGGCGAGCAGGAAGCAAACAGGAAAAATGGCCGCGGTGCCTAAACTGCGCTTTCTTTGGCTAAAGGCCTACGATACTCGGAGCTACTTGGATACAGATATGATAGTCTTAGACCATTCAACTTTTTAAAGACGTACACGGCAAAAACAACGAACATACTGGGAAATAATCACGAACGCATTTCGGGAATATCATAAGGTACTAAATAGGCTGACTCCCGGGGGGGGGGGGGGGCGCCCAACGGGACTCCTGATCTAGAACGGGGTATCCATATTCGAGACGTTTCCTAGAACGGGGTATAATATTTTCGAACGCACGAAAACTTCAAAGTATCAGCAGTCGTTTAAATTATTCATAGAGAATTTGCTTACATGTAACAAAATACGTTGCTGATTTGTGTAGAAGCAGAATTGTTGTATTTGGATCAGGGGCCCATTATTGATTTGGATGTATAAGTCGGAAAAACAAAGAAATAACTTTTCAAAAACGGGCTATCGGAACGGGGTATTAAAAATTGGCCTATTTCAAGAACGGGGTATCATTTTGAATGCAAATTATTTCTAAAACGGGTCCAAATTTGGAGACCTGGGCGGCACATACCCACCCAAAACATACCCGAGTACCCCCCTGACTACGAGCAGTCGTCCGTTGAGTGAGAAGCGAGAGGAAATAAAATGACTGCGCGAAATCATTCGCACGCCATTTTTTCAGGACAGTGCTAAACCACGAAACAGCGAAACAAACAGCGAAACAGCTATTTTACGACACAAATATAAACAGCTGCGAAACTAGTAGACTAGTGAAACAGTGGCTTTTTCTTACCTTAACATGAGCTCGCGATCTTAGATTAGTACTCCAATTCAAATATTAAACGGCTACTACCCCAAAAACTGTAAGGCCGCTTGTAGATCCACTTCTTAATTTTATACCAGTGATAAACAAAGAATGTCTTCCTCGCCGGTTGGATTTGTTGACATACCTTATCCTGGCATATATGGTTAGTGGATTCATTTCGACTTGTACTGGCTCAGTAAATTAACATCCTCGCAGCGAATGAACGATCCATTTGGCCAGGATTTGGGTACGAATAGAGCAAGTTGTGACGTCTGGTGCCCGCCGAATTTTCCGGGAATTCTAAGAAATACGGATTTCTGAACGGCAAAAATTATATACACCAACCACGGAAAAAAGCGTTGTTTTTTTTCATTCGTGAATGATTTTACATATATTTTTCTAGCCACAAAAGAAGTGATGAAATTTTAAGAGGTGGTTTCGGCTGCTGAAACAAACATGTTGCCTAAAATAAATACATTTAAAAACATTTCGGTTAATTATCTATACTTTTAGCTTTCGGTTTGATCTAAAGTTCTTGGATCAGAAGCCATGCTTTCAAACGACCGGCGAATAAAAAAGAAATTGCGGTACCAGCGATCAAACATTGTTTCGGTGTTTCGTTTCTCTGTTTCATGGTTTAGTATACAGTCCATTTTTTCCCGCTCGCTCGGCGGACTAGGCCGACTAGGGAAAGGAGGACTGCTCGTAGTCTAAAGATATCAGGTCGATACAACAACTACTTAAACACCACTAGAAAATAATCTCCACGTCGCCAGTACCGATTAAAGAAGACAATTTCTCTTATTTTACTAGGACAATGTCCAGTACTACAAAATTTGAATTCGCCTCCACGGATAGCGCTAGGAATGGTAACCAAACTGTGAGTGCTACTTTAACTACTTCTGACAGCAGGGTGGCACTTGCTGCAGTTGCCGGTATCTCCGCAGTAGCTACGGTTTGCTATAGTAGTGAATGGGACAACGAAAGAGGGCAATAGAAGAACCGTTGGAACCGTGTGCCAGGCGGTGTCTAAGCTGGGCGACTTGGATACAGATATGAATAGTCTTAGCCCATTTTATAAATACAGTGCAATCCCGATTTCTCGAACCTCCAAGGGAAACGAAAATTGGTTCGAGAAATCGGGATTCCACTGAAGACTGATGTTTAGAGATGTTTCAGCTATTTTGTTGTTTGTTTTTTTAATTATATTTTTGGTGTCACCAATTAAGTGTTTATTACGCTAGAATACCTGATACATTAATAAAGTTCTTACTTACGTACGTGTTAAAGTATAAACAAGAGGTTTCAGCGATTTTTTTACGTCGAGTTGTACAAGCATTCTAGAGCTGTATGCATGCTAGTTACCACGGATATAGCCCTTTTTAACGGACCGTTTATTAATGTTTTCAATGCACGAACGGGAAAACCATTTGATTAATTACTAGTAGTATAATTAATCAGACTGATTAGGGTGTGTGTGTGTGTGTTCGAAGGGCATTTTTAGTTAGCAGGAGTTAATGGGACTTGCTTAGTTCACATATTCCTTGTTAAATTGACAAATTAGGCTAGACGGTGTAATTCGAGTGCAGTTACCGAGGTTACTTTCAGGATAATTATTGGGTTAAACATGGGTAATTGTTCTGGTAGGAGTGCTGCATTATTGTAGTAATAATCTGTAGGAATCTAAGTGTAGTAAAGAATCTTAAGAATTTACGCCTAGTGGAAACTGTTGTTTCCGAGAGATTCCAAGAAGTCTTTTACTGAGAAAAATAACAACATAGTATTGTGGTCTGACGGTGTAGTTCTTCAGAAGCTAAACAAAATGGGTCTGTTCATTTCAATATTATTGTAACAAGGTTTCTTAAATCAGAACAGTGTAATGATTAATATTTTAGTCTGTAAAAAAAAATAATAATAGATGAACTAAGTAACTTTCAAGACCAATGAGTTTGGTAACTGTGCCGAAAATAGTTGTAGTCTAAGACTTAATGTAGTACACATTCTACACAATTCAATGTTATCCAGATTTGTAAACTTACAATATTAACATTCAATATAACAGTGAAACTGTGAAAAAGGTGGTGTAATGCTTCATATAGTATTGTAAATAGTTCACGGTTTTCAGGTCTGTGAACTTGGAAATTATTAAAAATAACACAACAGTGAAACTTTAAGAACATGGGTGGTGTATAATGCTTCATATAATACTGTAAACGGTTCATTGCCCGAAGAAAGGGGACGAGAGTTTTTTAATTCTCATCGACTATCCTGCCGGGAGGGGAACAAGTGCCGTTTTTTGGGAAATCTTGAGGTGAAGTTTCTGATTCTTTTCCAATCAAGAAACAGCGCAAATACTCACGAGTACTCCGAAAATTGTCACGCCAGCATAGCGCAATGAGGATGTGTCATGTTGCTTAGCAACGTCCGGTCGAAAATTACAGGCTCAATCAGTCCCGTATCTGAGACGGGTTTCGCCATCAACTTGCACCAGAAGAGGTAATAAGCTTCTGCTAGCACTTGTTCATCAGCGTGCAGTGAAACGAGCTGACAGTACGCGAGAGTTGACAACATATGCTTGTCAAATGAACGAAAATCCTTGTCGACTTTCATCGTGAAATTAAATTTGAACACGGGTTCAAATGTGATGAGAGCATACGAGAGTAAATAAGAGCGCATGATAATTGGCGGTCAAACGTGAAACTGAGAGTTTCTCAGCAACTCTCGTTCGCGTTTGATCCGGTCTTAGCACAAACATTCGCGAAGGAAGCGGCTTATTTGGAACGTCACACAACGGAGAAGTCACGCAATGAAGAAGCGTTGTGCGACGACCCAACTATAAAGCTAGAGATTCTAGTGTAACAATGAACTTACGTATAGCACCACATGAGCTCCCAGTAACAAATATGGTGAAACTGTTTCCATTCAGACTGAACAGTAATTGAGTCGTTGTAGCTCTTGACGGCCTGTTACAGAAAACACAACATAATTTGTTTAACAGAGAGCTGTCAGCGTAATTTACTAAATATAAAACCCGCGGCAAAGTCTCCTAGGGCACAAGCTTGGGTGGGGTCACTGGGGTGCCACCGCTAAGGTCTTCAAACCCTGTAAAGACATATGCGACAAATCATTGGAACAAATGGAAGTCCGTTCTAATTCCGCCGCTGAAATGTACCAAATCATCTCTAGCAGATTACAAGAAATATAGCAGTTTTCAATACACACTTATTGATCAATTTTTGTTCCAATCTGACTCAGTCCTACATGTACATCGTAGTTTGTTCAATAACACTGAGGATTGTAAGCAATACATGAGAGGAAAACAGACGTGAAATGCGAGAGTATAAACGTTTCTACGTCACAAGGTGTACAAACTCGCTCCAAAAAAGAAATGTAACCACTTTTTTAGCCAACCATCACATCTTCAGGCTCTGACGTTTTGAAATTTTATTTATCCATTTCAGTTGTATTAAGATGATAAATTTTCTATACCGAAAGAAAAAATTTCATTTCATAGGCACTTTAAGACAATACGCCTTATTTTGTAACCCTGTTTAAGAGGACAATCCAGGTCGGTATCACATGCTGTTTTCAAGACTTAAATTTTAGTCGTGTCGTTCTGTTTCAGTTATAAATCACCAAACCCCTTGCCACTGACGGTCATCTAGTCTAATAAGACATTAACATGATACAATTTCAAATAACTCTGGTATCAAACGAATTCATAAGCGAACTTCAATCACAAACTAACGTAATTTGACTTCTCACAATGACTATACACACACTCACGGTTATTTCCAGCGAAACATCTCCAGACAGATACTTTGTTTAAGACGCTAAGTAGCGTATACCCTGGTCATTTATAAAGATGCGCGCTCATTTTAACGGCAAATTAAATGTTAAATATATTTCAGCAGCTTTTAGTTTTCTTTCCTTTAATTTTGAAACTTTTTGACGAATCATGCTCAAGAACTTTACAAAACAACACCACCAAAATAAAAAAAAATTATCGTTAAAAATTTGAGCAGGTTCAAATTCAATGAGAGCGCATGAGAGTATCAGGCGAAACAGTTTGAAATCTTATCAACTCTCATCCTCAACTCTCCCGTGCTTAAAGAGAATTATTGTGCGCATGCTTGTCAGCCATATTCGGGCATATTGTAAAGCGGAATAGCTAAGCGGAAGGTGTAGAAGAACAGTGAAAATGTCTGATTGGTCGACGCGCGACCACGTGACTTTGCAATGGAGACGCCGCGTTGCATTTGGCGGGAAATTTCAAGTGGAGGTACGAAAATTTGGCGTAACAATTTCGCTATTTTTATTTCACTATTAGTTACATTTTTCTTTCGTCTGCGGTTTCGCTAGAGAGCATGTAACAAAGTGGGGAAAAACAAAGAGAAAAAGAGAAATGCATAAGGTTCTTTCTGTTCATTTTATGCATACGAAGGAGCCGAGGATTTTGCTGTAAATGTGGAGTGACGAGGTCTTCGCGATTTTTTAAAAGCGGCGGTGAAGAGCAGAGATGTCGTCGTTGTTATCAAGACGAACGGGTGAGTGTTTTTTAATACTTTCTTATCTTATTGTTTCCATTTAAAAAATTTGGACAGCAACACCGTGTTTAAAAAACAAATACATGCAGGCGAAGCTATCTAACCCTCGTTTAAAGCGGACAGTTCTACTTACAGCCGCCTTGACAAAGCCCTGTTTGAACTCTAGCTCATACAAACTTTGTATTGACACATTCCCGTAAGCGGCTTGCTCCAGTTGCGGACACTTTTTCTGCTTTCCGAGGGTGTCCGCTTATAATACGGGAGCTTCGACTGTTATTAAGGTTGCGAGGTTAAATCATGCATTTTTGTGTCGCTTAAATAAGTGGCTGCATTCCAAGTCAAGAAAACAGGCATGCTTTTAGGTGGTTATCATTAACAACACCCCACCCAACCTCTATTCAGGGACACTTTTCCTTGCCCCTGGAGGTTCCACTGTATTTGACAATATTTAAATTGCAAACAAAACAATACAATCGATACAAAGCCCATCAAACGAAAATATTTTTAAAATATTTGTACAAAACACGGAATATTTTCTTTAGTTCAAACAGCAAACTGCATATGCACGAAGTGGCTTTTAAAACTGATTAATCGATTAATCGAGGGGGGTGGGGACGATAATTCCAAATATTACTCACTGGAAGTGCTAATGAATAAGAGAAGAGTCAAATGAGAAAAACTGTGTTCACTAACTACAACTGTTATGAAACCTGTACTTTTCTGTTGTAACGACTTGTTACCTACTTGACAGCGAAGGGGTAAAAGAAAGCTAGGGAAGGAAAGGGGGAGTTGGAGGGGGGAGGGGGATTATTTGAAGAAGGTGAGGGGGCGATTATTTGAGGGAATTATTTCAAATATTTTAACCAAAGGGAGGCTGATTATTCGAGGGGGGCGATTAATCGAGGGACGGCTATTATTCGAGAAAATACGGTATAGCCAAATTTGCTCTGATTTTTACTCGAAAACAAGCTGCGGAATGGATCTGCTGAACGGTATCAAAACGTAACATTTTGTGGCGAATACTTTCCACTTGAATGAATCCCCGATCCCTCAAAAAGGTAAGAAAATCAAGAGACTATCGACGCTGAAATGGCAGCCATTTCTTCTCATGTCTCTTCTACATATCACGTGACGTTTTGCACAGCGCCTGCGCATACAATTTTCGACAGTGATCTCCACCGCATACTCGTTCCAAAGCCTTTGTTTCTTTTGGTCACGTGGTCTATACGTCACGACAATAAAAAAAACCGCGTAGTTCTGGAGACGAGAATGCCGTTCCTCTTCTCTTTTGCGCTCGAGTGCCGTTCCTCCTTTCGGGATTGCCAAGATGCGAGAGGGATGTCAACCCCTTTCTAATAGCAGTTATTACAGTTGAGCCCGCAGTCAAATATTCTTTCGTTTTTAAAAAGTATGCAAACGAGTTAGGCTCGATTTCTGCCGCTCTCTCGAGTCCGGTCTTCGTTCTGGCTCATTTTCCTGAACAGCGGCTGGTAATCGAATGCCAGATTGACCCTTTCGCCTCGTTTGCATGTCAAACCGCTGACATCTGTAATAACTGCTATTCGTATAATTCGCCATGATTGATCCCGACTATTATTAAAAAATATTACTATCTATTATTATTACTATTATACTATTAAATACTAACCACGTATCGACATGTCATAACAAATTTATTTTTTGGAACAAAACTTTATATTACACTTACACTTTACATTACACTTTTTACAATATGGCTAAGCTTGTAGCCATAAACCAAACCAAAGAGATTCAGGGGTTCTTTATTTACACATTATTTTAATAGCATCCCATAAATACTTTGGTAATATTACATCTTTTTAAACACCGATTTACACATTTTACACATCTTAAAAGATGAATTCAAGCTAACCGGCAAGTTTCTTGAGAAGGGATGACAGTGAATGGGCACCTGGTCACTAACGATAACTACTTATATATAAAACTATTTCGCTGAACGCGACGTATGTACAAAGATAGCGCGATTTTCAATTTAGTGTCGAAAGTAATCCAGAATTGCTTTGGTTTTGCTTTACTACGCTCTATGATTGGTTTAAAAAATCTCGCGCCAGCTACTCAACCAATCAGATGCAAAACCAAAACCAATGACGACTTGGTCGCACGCGTTTTCCCGCGCTATTTTCTTCGAGTTCTCATTGGTTCGTTTTGCTGTTTAGCTTTACTGTGATTGGCCATTGTCATTGCGTTGGTTTTGGTTTTACGACACTCAATTGAAAACCGCTCTATTCTCTATTTTCTACAAATTTAATAAGGCACTCAGTCAAGACACTACCCTGTACAATTGAAAATTATAAAACCACGCGCGAATAAAATTGAAACAGAATCATTTTCAGACTGTTGTTTCCCTGACAGTTGTCTCTTTTGGATGGCTGTCTGGGTCTGTCTCCCCCAGATCCCTCTCATCTTCAGAAGAATACTCGGGAGCCGTTTCAAAAGACGCGTTTGAGTCCTGTCGAGCCAAACTTGATTCTTCGAGAGATATACTGATAGAATCCACATCTGGCGACGGAGTGTTGTTGTTATTCACGCCGTTTTTGGAACGTTTAGCGAGCTGTTTTTCCAGTTTAGATGCTTCTTTAGCTTGCTTGCGCCTGTGTTTGATCTCTTGGAGCGCCGAGTGGATTCTAAAGTGAAGCCGGCTTTGTAGCATATGGCTTTCGTAATCTTTCCTGTTGGTAAACCAAACAAAAAAACATTGTTTCAGCATGTGTTTGCTTAGCCTCCTCCGCAGGCAACTCCTGGGTCTCCGGGGTCTGGGGCAAGAAAGGGCAAAAGAGCGGGCAGCCTTTTTGTCCTCCGTACCAGTCTCTCACTCGTGCCTTTATGTAAGAGTTTCCTGCGGAGGAGGCTAGTGTTTGCTGAGCTTCATGATTGGTTTATAAAACTCGTACCAATGAAATACAAAACCAGCCCTACGCTTGACGCCGATTACATGTCTTGCCGCGCTTCAACACGGTTATATGTTTTCTCGCGCGTTGTTACATATTTTCCCGCGCTTCAGCCCGGTTACATGTCTTCATGTTTCCAGCGCTTGGCGCCGGTGCATGTTTTCCCGCGCTTAACACAGGTCACATGTTTTTGTTTCGAGTTCTGATTGGTTCATTGGGCTATTTGCGTTTGTCGTGACTTTAGTTTGGGTTTTACAATTCAGTCATTATAGTAGAAACTTGCGTTGTCTACTGCACTGTTACCGACTGCGTGAATGTCATTGTGATTGTCTATATACACTATAAGTATCCGTTTTGTTTAACGATATAGCAAAAGAACAAAACCAAGACCCTTGGATTACATTTATGAGTTCTGTCTTATCACCAAAGGTTTCACCAAGCGCAAACGTTTTCATGAAATCCTTAAAGTCCACCACACACAAACATGACAATGTCTTTCTATACCTTGCTTTATTGAGGAATTCTTTAGCTTGATCCAGATCTCCCTCTTCCAGGTGAAGGAAGCCAACTTCTGCGCATGCGAAAGGAGCCAAGTAGAAATCCTGAACCAGGTCCTTCGACCTGAAACACAGACAGTAACACATTTAAAAATCCCGAATCGTTTTCAAGTCTATCCATATTGTAATCCATTTCCATCCTCGCCATCGTTAGTCATCCTCACTTCCTAATGGGTTCCTATCATTTGTCGAGCACTGTTCTACGGCAAAATCAAACCATTATTGTTGGGTTTCCTATGATCTATAAAATATTTTTACGACCTTCATATAGAAGGCATACGTACTCAGTGCATGCAAATCTGCTTCTAACTATATATACTTAATATATATTTTAATCCCGGGGAGGAGGGGGAGGGGGGACTCCCATATAAAAGTGACGGGAGTGATCGTCGGAAATTTTGAAAGGAGCCCCTAAAAGGTACCAGAATCTCGTTTTGTGGGTGTGGCTCAAATTCATTTTCACCCCTAAGAGGTACCAATTCTAAATCAAAACTAGTTCCTGTCATATATTTTTTCGGTGGTCATTTTAGATTTGAACGCCCTAAGTGGTACCAAGACCGCACACCTAAAAGGTACGACGATCGCCCCCGTCACTTTTATATGGGAGTCGCCCCCGGGTTCCTCCTTCAATAAACTGACCTGTTAACTGCATTTAGCAGACTCTCCATTGCTTCTTTTGGTTTATTAACACAGCGATAACACATTCCTTGAAGCAGCTTTCCCAAACACCAGTCATCCATGTAGTTTTCATTTTCATCTAGAAAATAAAACGATACTGGAGTTGGAATACGTTCGTGACAAGAAACGTTGCGTGACATCCCAAATAACGGCTGCGAAGGAAAACTACCAGAACCGCCAGCTAGGCGTGGCTAGAGTCCCCAGTTAGTCTCATGAGAACACACTGATACAGTCGAGGGAATAAATTATGTTTTTTGGCAAATCTTCGTGGAAGAACTGTTTCCGAGTTTTGTTATTCAATCGAATAATAGCGCGAACACTCGAGAGTACTCCGAAAGTTGTCCGCCATCATGGCACAATTAGGATGCAGGCTAGAATTCGCTCCTCTGGCCGGGGCATTGTGTTGTGTTCTTGGGCAAGACACTTTACTCTCACAGTGCCTCTCTCCACCCAGGAGTATAAATGGGTAACGGCGACAATATGCTGAGGGGTAACCTGGTCAGTGTTGGACAAGCTTCCGATCCAGGGGAGTAGCAATACTCCTAGTCGCTTCATGCTATGGAACCGGGATAAGTCACTAGGCTCGTGAAGACTTTACCTACCCGCTATCACATGTAATTGTAATGGCTGAAGGAATTTTTACCGTGTTTAAATAAAGTTATCTATTCTATTCTAAATGGTACTTGTTCCATCGACTGGATAGATCAGTTGTTCATTCATAAACTAATAACTGCAATCAACCAACACCCAGGCACGGCACTTCATTTATTTCACGAAATCATAAATGGTGTGTGATCGTTTTAGATTACCTTGGTTCCTTCTAGTTCAACCAGTGACTTCTGTACAAGTTTTAGCATTGGCCTCAACTAAGTCTGGCGTACGATGAAGGACTTTGAAGCCATTCCACACTAATATAAGTTCCTGATGACAGAAGAAACAATCGGATTATAAGTTGCTTGCTGGCTTAAAATAAGAGTTTTGTTTTCTAAACAAATGCTGGCGTATATTTCTGTGTTACAAGTAACTTTCTTCATGAGCAAAAACATTATTGCTGCACGTATTGTGGGGAGGGGGGGGGGGGGGGGGGGGGGGCAGGGGGAAGGGAACCAGGGAGTAAAGGGGGTGGGAAGTCTACGGGAGGCGGAGAAGAGAGGGTGGGAAGGGGGATTCCAAAGATGGTGGAACCGGAGAAATAGGAAAAAATTCGCAACTAATCATTGCGCAATAGTTTTGCAATAGAAAAAGCACAAAGAGGCGGGAATTACAACGGAAGGGGCGGAACCGGGAGTACAAAGTACGGGAAGTGGGAACTTCAGATCCCCCCCCCCCCCCCCACTTATGTCTCCCAAGCTCGAAATATTTTAAATTCTTCTTTCAGAATGCGATACATTTCATTTAATACTAGTTTTGAGAATTTGTTGGTAGATCGACACAATATCCTCCAGTTGATGATTTTCTGTATTCTCATCACCTGTCTGCTTGACATTGTATAGAGTATTGTAAGAAGAAATAAGATGTTGGTCAACCTCGTAGTCACTTACCATTCCAGGAAGAAAAAGGCGGTGGTTTTGTTCCAGATACTTGTTGGCTTTGTGGATGGAGAATTTCTCAAAAGGAATGGATTTCCCAGCAATGCGCTGCTTGTATTCAGGGAGCTTTCTAGTCATCCAGAAAAAGAAAGAAACAATTAGCTAAAAGGCCTTGAATTGTTTCAGAGCCGCTTTCAATTGACTATCGAAAGCAATCATGTGTTTGCTTTGTTTTTGCGCTTGTTGGGCTCTCTGATTGGTTTAAAAAACGCATGCAATGGCGTGCAACCAATCAGAGCACGCTGCTTTGTTTCTTGAGCTCTCTAATTGGTTCGTAAAACTTGTGAAACGCGCTCTAGCCAATCACGGCAAACACGCTCTTTCTTTTCACAACCAATCAGGAGCAACACCAAAACCGTTTTCCCGCGCTTGGCGCCGGTTGCATGTTTTTTGCTTCGAGCTCTGATTGGTTCATTGGGTTATCTGCCTTTGTTGTGATTGGTCAGATGTGGCAACTTCGATATCTGGTTTTACGACAGTCATTTTCAGGGTCTCTCATCTTCCCGCCTCCAGGGGGCGGGAAGATGAGAGACCCTGGGAACGAGGTTGGTAAAAATCTCTCCAAATCAAAAACAGATAAGAAACTAACCGTAAATACAAAGGCAAGAAAGGTTTTTATACCAAAATTCAAGGCGGACAAGTGCACGTTTCAAAAGTTACAAGCCATCAGGCCAGGACCGCCTTTGGTTCTATCGTTGCATCAACTCTTTACCCAACCAATTTAAACCTTACCGTTCACTAGACATGTATATTCATGTGTAAGTAAGTCAGGGAGGTACATATAATGCGCGATTTCGTGGTAATGGCGTAGCTAACAACTCAAACTAAGCTCCCATAGAAATATTTCAGATGAGCCCGAGATACAACATATGTGGGGATTAAAAATCAAAAGCTGTTTTTCTCAATCTGAGGATGTCGCTTTTTTACCTGAACAGATATTCCTCTGTGTCTTTTTCTCCTTTATCATCCTCTTTGGCTATTTCTTGGTTGTTATTCTCGCCATGACTCTGAAGCATGCCTTTAGATACATGTATGACGTCTGCGGATATAAAGGGGAAGTGTTAAGCTCCGACAGACTGGTTCGAGTGATCTATAGTGGACTGCGTTCCAACAGGAGTTAGCATAACCCAGTGGCTGACTATTGGCAAACTCGCATCTGATGGCTACACAAGACACCTACCTGTTGATCAATAGAAGGCTCTAGGTGTGCGCACACAGTTTTCAAACAAAACATCAATAAATCAGTGTCTGTGTTTTATAGATCAGCAACTGGGTTATGCTAAAACAATTAGACTGCTTGCTCTGGGCTTCGCCCCCGTACGTTCAAATACAACGCGAAGCTCTGAAAGTTCGCTTTTTTTGTCGCTTTTATTTAGTTGTGGATCAAAGCAATCAACTTACCCTTGACCAGCGGCTTTCACGCAAAAGAACACCTGCGTAGTGGTACGCTCTGGCCCAGTCCCCCTTGTACCTGGTGATACACAAAGGTACAAATCAATGTTCGCACTGCATAAATTACCAGCATCACATATAGAAAAACAACCATGGATAAATATTGGCATTGCCTAAGTGCAAAGGCATAGGGAATATACCAAGTGCAGAATGACTAGCTTTGTAGAATGCTCATAGGGGTGTGTTGAGGGTTTTCACTCCGTTTGAGGGAACCGTCCCGCCCAAACCCGCCTACCCGCCAGTTCCGGGATTACGGGATTCCATGTTTCCAACCTGCGGTAATAGCCTGCTGCATGTGCTCCTCACAAGTTTCGATTAAAGTTAGACTTGCCACAAGTCGACTTCTTTAAGCGACGAAGTCGCGAAAGCGAGACTGACAAAATCACCAAAACGCGAAAAACGGACTTTGAGAAAGTCTAGATTAAAGTGTATATGACAGATATTTTTTATTCGCTTGTTAAAATCTACATGTTGTCCTGATATGCAAGGCCGAAAAATTTTCGATTGCGATTTTTCTTTACCGATTTTTTGCGCTTCAAAATGTGAAATTTTGCTTCCGTTGGAAAATGACCGAGCAAATGGGACCTGGTGCGAGTTTCTTCATGTGACATCATTTCGAGAACACAACTCGAGACATTTCTCATTCTCGTCCCCAGAGGCCACGATCCTTTTTGGTCAGCACCAAGTCTCGATTCTTGGGTAGTTACTTCATGTATGGGGACATATATTGTACCCTAATAGTATAATAATAGTATAATACCCTACATATACCCTATATATACCCACATAAGCATGATAAGCTTCTAATACCTATAACAGCACTACACAACCCTATATACCCATACATAGGGCCCAACATCCCTACATAGCCATACACAGCACTACACAACCCTACATAGCCATACACAGCACTACACAGCCCTACATAGCCATACACAGCACTACACAGCCCTACATAGCCATACACAGCACTACACAGCCCTACATAGCCATACACAGCACTACACACCCTACATAGCCATACACAGCACTACACAGCCCTACACAACCCTACATAGCAATACACAGCATTACACAACCCTACATAGCCATACACAGCACTACACAACCCTACATAGCCATACACAGCACTACACAGCTCTACATAGCCATACACAGCACTACACAGCCCTACATAGCCATACACAGCACTACACAGCCCTACATAGCCATACACAGCACTACACAGCCCTACATAGCCATACACAGCACTACATAACCCTACATAGCCATACACAGCACTACACAGCCCTACATAGCCATACACAGCACTACACAGCCCTACATAGCCATACACAGCACTACACAGCCCTACATAGCCATACACAGCACTACACAACCCTACATAGCCATACACAGCACTACACAGTCCTACATAGCCATACACAGCACTACACAGCCCTACATAGCCATACACAGCACTACATAACCCTACATAGCCATACACAGCACTACACAACCCTACATAGCCATATACAGCACTACACAACCCTACATAGCCATACACAGCACTACACAGCCCTACATAGCCATACACAGCACTACATAACCCTACATAGCCATACACAGCACTACACAGCCCTACATAGCCATACACAGCACTACACAGCCCTACATAGCCATACACAGCACTACACAGCCCTACATAGCCATACACAGCACTACACAACCCTACATAGCCATACACAGCACTACACAGCCCTACACAACCCTACATAGCCATACACAGCACTACACAGCCCTACATAGCCATACACAGCACTACACAGCCCTACATAGCCATACACAGCACTACACACCCTACATAGCCATACACAGCACTACACAGCCCTACATAGACATACACAGCACTACACAGCCCTACATAGCCATACACAGCACTACACAGCCCTACATAGCCATACACAGCACTACACAGCCCTACATAGCCATACACAGCACTACACAGCCCTACATAGCCATACACAGCACTACATAACCCTACATAGCCATACACAGCACTACACAGCCCTACATAGCCATACACAGCACTACACAGCCCTACATAGCCATACACAGCACTACACAGCCCTACATAGCCATACACAGCACTACACAACCCTACATAGCCATACACAGCACTACACAGCCCTACACAACCCTACATAGCCATACACAGCACTACACAGCCCTACATAGCCATACACAGCACTACACAGCCCTACATAGCCATACACAGCACTACACAGCCCTACATAGCCATACACAGCACTACACAACCCTACATAGCCATACACAGCACTACACAGCCCTACATAGCCATACACAGCACTACACAGCCCTACATAGCCATACACAGCACTACATAACCCTACATAGCCATACACAGCACTACACAGCCATACATAGCCATATACAGCACTACACAGCCCTACATAGCCATACACAGCACTACACAGCCCTACATAGCCATACACAACACTACACAACCCTACATAGCCATACACAGCACTACACAGCCCTACATAGCCATACACAGCACTACACAGCCCTACATAGCCATACACAGCACTACACAACCCTACATAGCCATACACAGCACTACACAGCCCTACATAGCCATACACAGCACTACATAACCCTACATAGCCATACACAGCACTACACAGCCCTACATAGCCATACACAGCACTACACAGCCCTACATAGCCATACACAGCACTACACAGCACTACACAGCCCTACATAGCCATACACAGCACTACACAGCCCTACATAGCCATACACAGCACTACATAACCCTACATAGCCATACACAGCACTACACAGCCCTACATAGCCATACACAGCACTACACAGCCCTACATAGCCATACACAGCACTACATAACCCTACATAGCCATACACAGCACTACATACCCTACATAGCCATACACAGCACTACACAGCCCTACATAGCCATACACAGCACTACACAACCCTACATAGCCATACACAGCACTACACAACCCTACATAGCCATATACAGCACTACACAGCCCTACATAGCCATACACAGCACTACACAGCCCTACATAGCCATACACAGCACTACACAACCCTACATAGCCATACACAGCACTACACAACCCTACATAGCCATACACAGCACTACACAGCCCTACACAACCCTACATAGCCATACACAGCACTACACAGCCCTACATAGCCATACACAGCACTACACAGCCCTACATAGCCATACACAGCACTACACAACCCTACATAGCCATACACAGCACTACACAGCCCTACATAGCCATACACAGCACTACACAGACCTACATAGCCATACACAGCACTACACAGCCCTACATAGCCATACACAGCACTATACAGCCCTACATAGCCATACACAGCACTACACAGCACTACACAAACCCTACATAGCCATACACAGCACTACACAACCCTACATAGCCATACACAGCACTACACAGCCCTACACAGCCCTACATAGCCATACACAGCACTACACAGCCCTACATAGCCATACACAGGACTACACAACGCTACATAGCCATACACAGCACTACACAGCCCTACATAGCCATACACAGCACTACACAGCCCTACATAGCCATACACAGCACTACACAGCCCTACACAGCCTACATAGCCATACAAAGCACTACACAGCCCTACATAGCCATACACAGCACTACACAGCCCTACATAGCCATACACAGCACTACACAGCCCTACATAGCCATACACAACACTACACAACCCTACATAGCCATACACAGCACTACACAGCCCTACATAGCCATACACAGCACTACACAGCCCTACATAGCCATACACAGCACTACACAACCCTACATAGCCATACACAGCACTACACAGCCCTACATAGCCATACACAGCACTACATAACCCTACATAGCCATACACAGCACTACACAGCCCTACATAGCCATACACAGCACTTCACAGCCCTACATAGCCATACACAGCACTACACAGCACTACACAGCCCTACATAGCCATACACAGCACTACACAGCCCTACATAGCCATACACAGCACTACATAACCCTACATAGCCATACACAGCACTACACAGCCCTACATAGCCATACACAGGACTACACAGCCCTACATAGCCATACACAGCACTACATAACCCTACATAGCCATACACAGCACTACATAACCCTACATAGCCATACACAGCACTACACAGCCCTACATAGCCATACACAGCACTACACAACCCTACATAGCCATACACAGCACTACACAACCCTACATAGCCATATACAGCACTACACAGCCCTACATAGCCATACACAGCACTTCACAGCCCTACATAGTCATACACAGTACTACACAACCCTACATAGTCATACACAGCACTACACAACCCTACATAGCCATACACAGCACTACACAGCCCTACACAACCCTACATAGCCATACACAGCACTACACAGCCCTACATAGCCATACACAGCACTACACAGCCCTACATAGCCATACACAGCACTACACAACCCTACATAGCCATACACAGCACTACACAGCCCTACATAGCCATACACAGCACTACACAGACCTACATAGCCATACACAGCACTACACAGCCCTACATAGCCATACACAGCACTATACAGCCCTACATAGCCATACACAGCACTACACAACCCTACATAGCCATACACAGCACTACACAACCCTACATAGCCATACACAGCACTACACAGCCCTACACAGCCCTACATAGCCATACACAGCACTACACAGCCCTACATAGCCATACACAGGACTACACAACGCTACATAGCCATACACAGCACTACACAGCCCTACATAGCCATACACAGCACTACACAGCCCTACATAGCCATACACAGCACTACACAGCCCTACACAGCCCTACATAGCCATACAAAGCACTACACAGCCCTACATAGCCATACACAGCACTACACAGCCCTACATAGCCATACACAGCACTACACAGCCCTACATAGCCATACACAGCACTACACAACCCTACATAGCCATACACAGCACTACACAGCCCTACATAGCCATACACAGCACTACACAACCCTACATAGCCATACACAGCACTACACAACCCTACATAGCCATACACAGCACTACACAGCACTACACAACCCTACACAACCCTACATAGCCATACATAGGTAAGTTAGTTTTAACTTTCTGTACACCGTTAGTCTACAAATGTATTCACATTTTGTATTCTATCCCGATTAATACCACCATATAACCGAAGAATTTCAATAACGGAAAAGCAAGAACGAGGGTTTTTATGTTCTGCTAATTCAGCTGAAATTTGGAGGCATTGTTTCGCAATGCTATTTTGTGGGAGGTTTTCGAGATGTATTCGGAATTGAAGAATTCTTCCAAAGATGATTGATTTAAGAGAATGTCTTCCCATTTTATTTTCTTCTAGATTTATATATTACAACAGTTCGGAGCATGAAAAAGTTCGCTGGCTTGTCTAGAACTTTCAACCTCTCAGGGTTCTCTTCAGGACATGATAATGAATATTATATTAGTTATTACGTTAAAAATGCTGGACAAGTAAAAAATAAAACATGAATATTGATTCCCCAAGGTGCTGTCTAAATTGTCTTATTGTTTGAGTTTCTTAGGATAATAGTATATAATTAGGATATGTACACAGTTCTATTCTTACGCTCTGGTGATTCGTCTTTGTGTATTTGTGCACATATACAAGATTTAAAATAAGAATAAGCTTGGCAAACCGTGCCAGTCCAGTCATTCTGGTCGCAAAAATATCTTTATTGCTCCGCAACTCATTGTGCTGCTCCTCGTTGGGTCCTGGTCTGGGGGACGGCTCCCTGCAGGTATTCCAGTTTACTGTTCATTTGGAGTTGTTCCATTCCCAAGTCTTTTGGTAGTCCTGTCACGATGTTGACTCCCTCCTGCACCTGCCGGGTCAGCGGGTCCTTGTGGGTGCTGGTGATCCACATGTCGAAGGTCACCTGCCGGCCGCTGTGGTAGTCAGCCACGTGTTTGCCCAGGGCGTTGTTTGTCTGCCGCTTCCTGGTCGCGTCTTGGTGATCTAGTGCTCGGGTGAATCCATTTCGCGCCGACTCGCCGATGTAGTAAGAGACCATCGGCTTACCCGCTCCGCCCATCACCTTTCCACCGCCGTCGGCTCTGTCGGGGATGGTGTCCGGCCCCTTGGTCCTACAGTCGCGGCATTCGATCAGGTAGCAGCAGCTATTCCGCGAGCATGGTCCTCCTCTCTTCCTGTCGGGCCTTGTCTCCGCGCTGCGGCACACTAGACAGTCTGCTCTGTTGCACGGCTTTGCCCAGGGATATTTCATCAACCTTGAGCTCATCTTTTTACCTCCTCTTTCTACGATTTTTGCTCGCCACCCGCGGTCTGTCCCATTCCTACCTTCAACCTCCCGCAGCATGTTTGCAAGTCTGCCGCCGGGGTGGCAGGGACGAACATGACGGTTGAGTAGCCACCAGTCTTGAACCACTGGGTCTTAGCCGACAGTTTTTTCTTCCGTCTCTCCTCGGCCTGGTAGGAGCGCGGCCTGTTGATTGGCCGGCCGTCATCCTCCTGCTCTTTCTTCATCCTGTCGAACGCCATCATGGCGCTGATGATGATCTCCTGACGGTATCTGGCGACGTATCCGCTTGCTCGCATCCTGGCTGAGAATTCCGACAGCAGCTCGGCTTTCTTGTTGTCTGACAAGTCGAGCGAGGTGTTTCTCAGGATCCTCAGTGCTTGTTGTGTCAGTGCTGTCCTCTTCACCTTCTCTGGCATCGCCGATCTTGCCATGATTAGGAGCGGGTTGGCCATAGGCTTACGGTAGAACTGGTACATAACTTTCTCCTTCTTAGCTCCGTTTACTTCTTTCTTTTCAATCCACACTTTGAGGTCGAGGATGGGAAGTTTTCCGTCCTCGTGCTGCGATGGCGAGTCTTCCTCGAGCTGGATCATCGGGCTGATCGAGTTGCCCATGTTCCTCAGCTCTCTCATGGTGCGGGTATCAGCCGTCGTCGTCTTGTCTGTTTCTACCTCTTCCGGCAATACGACGAGCTTCTCTCCGTTCCACCTAGTGCCCAGCGGCAGCGCCTCTATGATGTTATTCTGGTCGTCAATGTATCTTACGAACAGGTGGGAGTTAAGGCTGTTTTCTCTGGCTAGAGCGAGGAACTGTCTGTCCCAGCGGAGCATGTACACACGGGCGATAGCGCCGGACAGCTCCAGTCCAATCGGTCCTCCGTCTTCCTGCTTCATAGTATTGCCGCCGAACAGGTATAGGTGGTGTTTCATCACGGCCACGATGACCAACTCTAATACTTTGCCGAACAGCTTCTTCTTCTCGTCTCTGGTCGGTAGTCGCTGGGGCGGGTAGAACAGACTACTTATGTCTTCGCTACCTCTCTCTCCTTCTTCTTGGAACAATTTTCCCATTACTTCGGCAGTTGTTATTCCAATTTTTCTTCCTCGTCTTCCTTCTTTCTTCCTTCTGCTGACAAGTTCTTCCAGACCGAGCTTTCTGATGTCTTCCTTCTCGAGACAGATTGTTAGCAGTTTCCCCGCCTCAGCCCAGTTCACTCCCTCGATCTTGATGTCCGCCTTTTCGAACTCTTCCCTGATGGCGGCGGCAGTCTCATTCGCCAGCAGACTGGGGTAGAGCGCCTTGACGTCCATGCTGCCAATGACCAGGTCAGAGAGGCCGTCGCGCGAGTTGATGTTCTCGAAGGCGGCGATCATCTCCTCTGTGGATCTGCACTCGGTGCTGTTGTCCATCCTGTCGGCGAGGTGGTTGAGGATGACAGAGATAAGGTGTGATAACTGGCCGTTTGGAGACTCGGTGGCAGCACAGATTGGGCGGCACGGGAGGACCACCTGGCCAGGCTGGATTTTCTTGTGGTCCTTAACGCTAAATCTGAGTCTGGGCGGCTCGAGGTTAGTGTTCGTGAGCGCCGTTTTGGTGCGGGTGCCTCTGTCCCAGTCTCGGCACAGTCCAAGCACCCTGGCGAACTGGAAGGTGAAGCCGTTGAGGATTCTCTCGTTGTTGCAAGTTTTCGTCCTCGCTGGCCAGGGTGTCGCCCTCAATGTGTGGCGCTGCCATGGCTTTGTAGCTCTCGATAGTGTTGAGGCAGAGTCTGTCCGATTTGTCTGTGACGGTGACAAGCTTGTCTCCAGTCTTGGTCAGCTCGGCCAGCTCTCTCAATCCCTGCTTTTCCTGCTCCGTAAGGTTGTCTTCTTTCGGGTAGCCCTTGGTGTCACACTCCTCCTTCAGGTACTGTTTGGTCTTGTTGATGAGCTCGCACTCCAGCGCCGCCATCTGGATTTCAATTTGGTTGGACGCTAAGGGAGGAATTGTGATTCTCCTGTTGGTCGGGAGATCAGTTGGCCTCGCTTTGTTAAAGTTGAGAGTGTTGTTATCTTCATCAACAATTGCGTGCTCTTTTCTCGCTCGTTCCTCGGTCTCTTCCTCAGTCTCTTCCTGCTCTTTCCTTTCTTCCTCAGCTTTCAAGCTCCACCTCTGCCTCACCATGGCCTTCTGGAACTCGACTTTTATCTCGTTCACTGTCACTGCTTTGGCGGTAGCGAATTTTGGTGGTAGTTGGAGGACCGTCTTGACACTCTCGGTGACGTCTTGCTCGTCGATGTTGTAGACTGACGGCGCCAGCAGGGGTTTCTTTCGGACCCAGGGCCTCGTCTGAGATCTTGACGCCTCTGTAGGTGTCGACTAGGGCCACCTTATCGGCGAATTTTTTGGTGAGGTGTTCGATCTTTTGCCGGTTTTTCTGCTTCGCCTTCGCCCAGTCCGCCTCTGCCTCACGCTTGTAGATCCTTCTGAACTCCTCTGCGACTAGACAGTCAAAAGGAATGATCTTCCAAAGTTGTTTCTTGGATTTGTGCCAGCGGTAGTCGACGATGTTCAAGTCTTCCCTGGCGTCAGCAATCTTCATGTTCATGATGTTTCTTAGGATGGCTCTGTTCCTCTTGAATCCCGTTCTGAAGCCTTCCTTAGTTAGTTTCGCTGCGATTCGCTCTGCATTGTTTGTTCCCACTCTTCTTTTCAGCAGTGTTTCTAACATATTAAGTCTCTGAATCCTCCTGTTCCTTCTCAACAGGTTTTCTAATGTGCTCATCATCTGTATTTCCGTCGTTTCTGGATCGGTGCACTCCGTGGCGAGTAGTCGAAGGTCGTATCTTGTTGTTGGTCTCATTTTCTTCTAGATTTATATATTACAACAGTTCGGAGAATGAAAAAGTTCGCTGGCTTGTCTAGAACTTTCAACCTCTCAGGGTTCTCTTCAGGACATGATAATGATTATTATAGTAGTTATTACGTTAAAAATGCTGGACAAGTAAAAAATAAAACATGAATATTGATTCCCTAAGGTGCTGTCTAAATTGTCTTATTGTTTGAGTTTCTTAGGATAATAGTATATAATTAGGATATGTACACAGTTCTATTCTTACGCTCTGGTGATTCGTCTTTGTGTATTTGTGCACATATACAAGATTTAAAATAAGAATAAGCTTGGCAAACCGTGCCAGTCCAGTCATTCTGGTCGCAAAAATATATTTATCGCAAAAATATCTTTATTGCTCTTCCCATTTTATTACGAGAAAGAACGTTCGGGACTCAAATTGTGTGTGAAGTCTTTCAATGGGCCCTTTTCCCATTTCTTGGGGTCAATATTATCATATGCGCCCCAGTCTTCTGAGCTGTATAGATTGGAAGGAAAAGAGTATCCAAAAGTTTATTGCACATAGATATCGGGAGTTTATTAAAGTCAAGATATCTTTTACCCGCAAATATTGATCTTCTCGTATTTTTCTACTAATCTTTGAGAATTTTCATTTGCATAAAAGGTTGTACCCAAGTAAGTGTAATCTGCGACATTATCAATTACCTTCCCATTCAGTAGTATTTTTCCCGTGTGGATTTACTGTTCTGTTTTTTGTTTTCTTCAAATTAAAATTATTGTTAGGAGCCATTTTTCGCAGTATTTTTGAAGAATATTAATTTGTTTCTGAAGACCAGCAGCACTTGTAGATTTTAACACCAAGTCATCCACGTAGAACAAACAATTCAGTGGTACACCATTCGGTAAAGTAACTGGGTCTGTATCGTCCTTGGAATCCAAAAGATGTGGGAGTTCATTTAGATACAAGTTGAATAAAAGAGAAGAAAGGACGCATTCTTGCAGTGTCTAACGCCCCTATTAAATTCAAAGAAATTAATTCTCTGGTTACCATATTTGATAGCGCATTTTGATTTTAGATATATGTCTGAGATGAGAGGTCATAAAAACGTCCGCCTATTTTGTTGTTAAGTAATTTAAGAAACAAACCTCTATGCCAAACAGAATCAAAAGCTTTTTGAAAGTCAACAAAGCAACAAAATAATTTGTCTTTGTTCGCTTTTTGTAACAAATATGTGGTCTGTTGTTCGATATCCAAATAGTAAACCAATTTGTGAGTTGTGTAACAAGTTCTTTTTCTGACAGTTGTTGCTCAATCTTGCATTCATAAGGGACGAGAACAATTTGCCTAAACAATTCGTGACACAAATGCCTCTGTAATTCGAAGGGTCTGACTTACTCCCTTATTTAAAAATTGGGATTTTCAAGCCCATAGACCACACGTCTGGGAATGATTCTTTTCAGTAATAATATAAAATCGAAAAGATTTACCGGCAAAGAAGTGACCAGATGATTAATGCCACTTTTCAGCATTTCATTACAGACACGAACAAAGCCCGCTGTTTTTTAGTTTTCAAAGATTTGACGGCTTTCCGGAATTCAGATTTGGTGACGGGTTCATCTAATTGATTTACTGTCGGTTTTGATACTTCTTTCTCTTCAAAGTCTTTTATCATATTTTCCAGTTCAGCAGAGTATCGATCAGTTTCTGGTTTTGAATGCAAACACTGAAAATAGCAGTATAATTTGTCGACTGGGACAGATGTGTGTCTTGAGTTCACTTGATTTGCTGACATATCTTTAAGTGTTGACCAAAATTGATTTGGGTTATTTATATTGATAAGTTCTTCCATTTTACCATTTTGATGGTTTCGTCTTGGTTTTCGTCTTAACAAACCTTTATACTCCTTATTCAGAGAATGATAACGCCAAATCTTGTTTGTTCATCTAAAGGATTTTTATGTTTATGGTTTGAAACATATTTAAGTTTCTTTTTAAGAGTATAAAGGCATGCACGCACCCCCCACCCCCCCCCCCCCCCCTCCTTTCAAAATCCGCACCTGGACTTATATACCCATGCATAGCACGAAATGGCGAAATGGGCAGAAATTGCACCCATTTTAACAATAGCCATGAAAAACTATAAGAAATAAAGAATGGGGTTTATAAAAACTGGATTTACCATGTACATGTACAACACTTTTGATTAATATTTGATTAATTTTTATTTTATTAATAAAGGGGGTGTTATACATGAATCCTATCTATTTTCAAACAATTTAGGACTATTTTTTCTTTACGGGCGCGGGGGATTTAACAGAGAACGCAGATAGGAGGCCTATAACTCTGTTCTCCGCAGAGGCTCCCTTGGGGTTCACAGGGAGAGAAAACAAGCGCTGTGGAGACGTTCTCTCCAGCCCCAATATCCCAAAAAGCCTCTGCGGAGGAAAGAGAGGGCCTTATAGAGCTCGAGAGCTGGGGCGGATCTAGGATTTAAGGAAGCGGGGTTTGAAAAAAGTTTCTAGGGGGGTCTGGGACACGGGGACATGCTCCCCCGGGAAAATTTTAAAATCTAAGCCCTCGTAAATGCGATTTCCAGCTATTTGAAGTTTTTTTATTGGCTATGAGTTCGTCACAATTATCTTGCGCTAACTAAAAAAAATTAAAAAAGAACATGTTTATGCCAAAAAATTGGATCAACAAACCGCATTCTCCGGGGTTGTTGTTCTGCAAAGCTCTTCTGTAACCAAAGCAGCGTCGTATGTAAAGAACGTGAGTTAGTGATTATTATATCACATTCACTGATAGTCTCAAGTAGAAGCGGTAAAAAAGGAGTAATTTTAGGGAAATATGTTTTTGGGGGTATTCGACTTCAACGACAAGGCGCTTTTTATTTTTTTTTGGTGGGGGGGGGGGGGGAGTTTAGGGAACCCCCCGGACACCCCCTAGATCCGCCCCAGGAGACGAAGAGGCGGTTAATAATCGGGTGTGAAAACTTGCAACTCTATTACACAATGCACGCAGATAAAAGTTCAACTGCTTGGATTCACCGTGCTTTATAGTAAAAGTAACAAAAAGACAACATCTATTCTCCGTATGATAAACAGAACATGGTTTATTGTATTGAGCACTACAACAAAACAATTCCCCACTACTCTCAAAACAATTCCCACTCATGGCAGCAGCTGTGTCACACAAACAACACTTTCTTCTCATGAAAAGATTGATCATGTGTAGCGTCAAAATGTCCCTGCTACCAACAGAAACAGTCTTGCAGTCGAAAATGTCGTTGCTATAATTGCAAGAACGAACATATTACTACCAACCAACCAAATCGCAATGAGACAGTTGTTAATAGAGCCGGGTGCCGATGTGGAAGCTCTACCAGTGAGGATCCAAGTCAATTGTCGTGTAGAGACGGCCAGCGAAAATCGAAGTGTTCATGTGTAAGAGGAGGTACTGGCTGCTCAGAATTGTGTAAGTGTTTTAACTGCGCCAACATTTTTCAGGCTCGTGTCAGTTCAGCAACACCCAGCCCGCAAAGGAAACGTCAAAGGGAAATAGTATCTCCATACAAAAGAAAAAAAGGGACAGACTTTATGGAGTTTCAAAATGTTCCAGTTACTTCTGGGCCTTGGAGAGGTTTAGAAACATTATGTTTAATAGTATGCCAAGAGGTGCTGCTCTCTAATGATATTTCCGTAAATTCAAGCAATTTGAAACTGTTGTATAATTTTGTTGCCGAATATAATAGTGTTAAGGCATTGTCTCTGATAATAACTGTTAAGTCTACGGCACAAGTAGCTGCAAAGATGCAACACTTGAGAGATTATCATACGTTGTAATCATATTCCAACAAAGACATCAGTCGGGATTGGTGTATAAACGCGTATACAAAGTTTCAAAACTTTGTGCTCGAATATGTTATTATGCAAGGCTAAGCATTATTACTTTGTCAGTTTATAGTTACCTGCTTATTTCCGATGTACTGACGACACACTGCAACATTATAGTATTTGCTCTGTTGAGCAGGTTAATAATGATAGTAAATGAGTCATGTGGAAGAAAGAATAACAAAAAGACATTCTAACTTTTGATCTTATTTTCAAGTTTGACCATGAGTACAATTTTGTGAATCGTGTATATTACCTTCAACACAGTTTCTGAGGTTTTAGTTTCTGGGGAAGGATTTTTTTAAATAAATAAAACGTGTACACGAAAGTGAATAGCACTGTCGCGCGTAGTTTCGGTTAAAAATAATACTACAGTGGAAACTCGCCTTACGGCCACACCTTTAATACGGCCACCTCGTAATATGGCCAACGGCCAGATTTTGCGATCCCCGTGCGCCTATTTTCTTTGTAATTTTACCCCGCATTACGGCCACAAACTCGGCGATGGAAAGAATATTGCAAATCACAATGACTCCGTATAAGCAGGTTTTCATTATTTTGCCAAATTTGCGTCTGTTTTCGGATCTTCCTGTAAATTTGGCTGTAAATTTGTACTCGTCCAGTCGCTTTTGTTGTATATTTACAATTACCCCGTATTACGGTCAGTTTTTTTTGGCCCGTATCTGTCCGCATTACGGTGTTCCACTGTATATGGTTTAAATAAACAAAATGACTAAAATTAGGATGTACATGTAGTCATAATCTAAGAACATTAACGATTGCAAAGTTAGTTAATTGCTGTACGTATTATTACAATCAGACTTGAGTTCCAGTTGTAAGTTCACCTATAAAATAAATCATAAATAAATTTTCATTAAATTAGTACACCTCTATGGCTCACGTTGTTAGATTAAAATATGGGATAAAAAAAATTTCCGCACAAGCCACGCGGTGTAGCACGTGAGAGGCAGCCGTCGCTGAGGGTAGGTGGGAGGGGAAAACAAAACGGGAAGCTACGCGGAAAGTAGAGTAGAGTAAATCTTTATTTAAGCAGGGTGGCCCATTCAGCTCTAGGCTGGTATCCATAGGAACCCTGCGTCTAAAAAGACTGCCTTCTGTCTCGCAAACCACGTTACGTACGCGGGAATGAAGTATAGAAAAGGGTAGGGAAAACTGTCATTTAAGTGTTTAAAAGGGCCTTTCAAAATATCTCGAACAGACGCACCTAACGGCTGATTCATCCAATATTTAAAGGGGCTATTCAAGCGAAAAGTTTAGTAAAAGTCGTAAAAGGGATGCAGTGTTTCAACTGTAGGTATGTGAAAGGGGTACCATTTCTATTGAAGGTCTATTAAAGGGTTACCTTTTCAGTCAAAAATGGTATATGAAAGGGTAAGGCTGTGTGGTGCTATGTATGGCTATGTAGTGCTGTGTATGGCTATGTAGGGTTGTGTAGTGCTGTGTATGGATATGTAGGGCTGTGTAGTGCTGTGTATGGCTATGTAGGGTTGTGTAGGGCTGTGTAGTGCTGTGTATGGCTATGTAGGGCTGTGTAGTGTTGTGTATGGCTATGCAGGGCTGTGTAGTGCTGTGTATGGCTATGTAGGGCTGTGTAGTGCTGTGTAGGGCTGTGTAGTGCTGTGTAGGGTTGTGTAGGGCTGTGTAGTGCTGTGTATGGCTATGTAGGGTTGTGTAGTGCTGTGTATGGCTATGCAGGGCTGTGTAGTGCTGTGTATGGCTATGTAGGGCTGTGTAGTGCTGTGTATGGCTATGTAGGGTTGTGTAGTGCTGTGTATGGCTATGTAGGGTTGTGTAGTGCTGTGTATGGCTATGTAGGGCTGTGTACTGCTGTGTATGGCTATGTAGGGCTGTGTAGTGCTGTGTATGGCTATGTAGGGCTGTGTAGTGCTGTGTATGGCGATGTAGGGCTGTGTAGTGCTGTGTATGGCTATGTAGGGCTGTGTAGTGCTGTGTATGGCTATGTAGGGCTGTGTAGTGCTGTGTATGGCTATGTAGGGCTGTGTAGTGCTGTGTATGGCTATGTAGGGTTGTGTAGTGCTGTGTATGGCTATGTAGGGCTGTGTAGTGCTGTGTATGGCTATGTAGGGTTGTGTAGTGCTGTGTATGGCTATGTAGGGTTGTGTAGTGCTGTGTATGGCTATGTATGGCTGTGTAGTGCTGTGTATGGCTATGTAGGGTTGTGTAGTGCTGTGTATGGCTATGTAGGGCTGTGTAGTGCTGTGTATGGCTATGTAGGGCTGTGTAGTGCTGTGTATGGCTATGTAGGGCTGTGTAGTGCTGTGTATGGCTATGTAGGGTTGTGTAGTGCTGTGTATGGCTATGTAGGGCTGTGTAGTGCTGTGTATGGCTATGTAGGGCTGTGTAGTGCTGTGTATGGCTATGTAGGGTTGTGTAGTGCTGTGTATGGCTATGTAGGGTTGTGTAGTGCTGTGTATGGCTATGTAGGGTTGTGTAGTGCTGTGTATGGCTATGTAGGGTTGTGTAGTGCTGTGTATGGCTATGTAGGATTGTGTAGTGCTGTGTATGGCTATGTAGGGTTGTGTAGTGCTGTGTATGGCTATGTAGGGCTGTGTAGTGCTGTGTATGGCTATGTAGGGCTGTGTAGTGCTGTGTATGGCTATGTAGGGCTGTGTAGTGCTGTGTATGGCTATGTAGGGTTGTGTAGTGCTGTGTATGGCTATGTAGGGTTGTGTAGTGCTGTGTATGGCTATGTAGGGTTGTGTAGGGCTGTGTAGTGCTGTGTATGGCTATGTAGGGTTGTGTAGTGCTGTGTATGGCTATGTAGGGCTGTGTAGTGCTGTGTATGGCTATGTAGGGCTGTGTAGTGCTGTGTATGGCTATGTAGGGTTGTGTAGTGCTGTGTATGGCTATGTAGGGCTGTGTAGTGCTGTGTATGGCTATGTAGGGCTGTGTAGTGCTGTGTATGGCTATGTAGGGCTGTGTGGTGCTGTGTATGGCTATGTAGGGCTGTGTAGTGCTGTGTATGGCTATGTAGGGTTGTGTAGGGCTGTGTAGTGCTGTGTATGGCTATGTAGGGTTGTGTAGTGCTGTGTATGGCTATGTAGGGCTGTGTAGTGCTGTGTATGGCTATGTAGGGCTGTGTAGTGCTGTGTATGGCTATGTAGGGTTGTGTAGTGCTGTGTATGGCTATGTAGGGTTGTGTAGTGCTGTGTATGGCTATGTAGGGCTGTGTAGTGCTGTGTATGGCTATGTAGGGCTGTGTAGTGCTGTGTATGGCTATGTAGGGTTGTGTAGTGCTGTGTATGGCTGTGTAGGGTTGTGTAGTGCTGTGTATGGCTATGTAGGGTTGTGTAGTGCTGTGTATGGCTATGTAGGGTTGTGTAGGGCTGTGTAGTGCTGTGTATGGCTATGTAGGGCTGTGTAGTGCTGTGTATGGCTATGTAGGGCTGTGTAGTGCTGTGTATGGCTATGTAGGGTTGTGTAGTGCTGTGTATGGCTATGTAGGGATGTGGGGCCCTATGTATGGGTATATAGGGTTGTGTGGTGCTGTTATAGGTATTAGAAGCTTATCATGCTTATGTGGGTATATATAGGGTATATGTAGGGTATTATACTATTATTATGCTATTAGGGTACAATATATGTCCCCATACATCAAGTACCTACCGATTCTTGGTGCTGACCAAAAGGATCGTGGCCTCTGGGGACGAGAATGGACATTTCTAAGAAGATATGGGCAATTTATACGTGTATGCTAATCTCGTACCCAGATCTTCTCAACCCTCGGGAGAGAACATCTGGTAAAATCCGTTTTGATGGCGCAATCATGTGTCAGAAATGTGACTTACTGCGTGCGCATGTTTTTTTGAATATTTTGTGAATCTGGCGGGCTCGCTGCCAGCATGGCAAACAAGAAAAGCTTCGCGTCTGCGATAAGATACGGTATTTACAAACGTAGATAATCTACTCAGGTTGTTGACGGTTGTATACCCTCAGACTGCGCTACATCTCAGCGCAAAAGATCACGGAAAAGACCTCGGTCAAGATTTGTTGACAACTGAAATCGCTGACTCGGTGTAAGTGCGCGCGCTGTATCACGCGTACGCGCCACTTGTATGCGTCAGATGTACAAATATTTTCTTTTCAAAAAACTTCTTCAAACTCCCTGAATCACCAGAAACAATAACTATCTATTTAAATAATCTATATTTTACTAAGAATTAACCATTGTCCTGAGAAATTGCCAATTTAACTCGGTACATATGAAAAGAAATTCAAAAGCTTACGCGTACAGTTAGCGCGTGCTGACCTTGTCACAGCGCGCGCGAGATCTGAAATTTTCCTTTCAATCCAATCAGAGTGGAGAACGCAACCGACTTTACCAGATGTACTCTCCCGTAGAGCGAGAACATCTGGGTACGAGATTACGTGTATGCCACATTCTCTTTTCATTTCTGTTTGTATTTTTTGCGAAATCCGGTTTTACGTTATGGCAACAGAGAGTTTGTGTGGTGATGCGGATAATTTCAGCGATTCGGAAGTTTCAGACAGCCTGAAGAAACGCTAGAGTTTGAAGTCGCGGCCAACCAGGATGTGCCGTACATAGACAAATCATCGCAAATGACGAGTGGCTCGAGGAATCACAATCGAGAAGTCGAGGAAGCTGAAATATTAAGAAACCAGGAGCTTCAAAATCGCTTTGATGGAACCGTAGGCTGGATACCTGGTAAGTCTTGACTAGTCAACGTGTATACGGCAACATGTGATCGTGAAATTATCAAATATCGGTAAGAAACTATCGCATCTTTATTCTTTATGGTGTGTTTTCCCTGAACCCTTACGTTAGATACATGTAAGATTAAGCTTATAATATTTTCATTTTCCTACAGGAGGACCTGTGCCAACTGTCACTTGATTCATCCACTGAACACCGCAGAGTGCCTATAAATACTGCGAAGAGGTTGAGAAATGTATGGAATCACTCGATGATCATGCCCGGATCATTTTGTGCTGCAAGAAATGCAGGAACCCCGCTTCTCTGTTTGAAAATACGGTCTCTGAGATCGGCCGCATCGAAATTTAAGGAGATTGATGGAATAAAATATCGCCAGAGTGGTTCAGAGGAGAATTAAGTGTAATTTCTTCGTATGGAATTGGTGAATCATTGTTTACATTTGGTTATCTTAGCAACCAAGCCCCACAAGTGATTTCAATATTGTACCTCCATTGAAAATCCTCTCATCTGCACATCATGTTTACCACATTTAGAACACTCTTCCAATGTCTCAAATTTATTATAATTAACTATCGAGAGTTTACCCAGCTTTAATATCCATGGGTTCATCGGAGGAAGGAGTTTAGCCCTATCTGTGCCTACCACACTATTAGGGGTGGACCATTAGCTTATTCATGGAGAGATTGTACAAATCCCCCTAAAAATATCGAGCAAGCACTTCTGGTTTAAAACAAATATCAAGGGTCCATCCCTAAGGGCAGCTAGCCTCCTATGCAGATGCTCTTTGGGCTCGTCACACAATCTTTCCAGGGAAAGGAGTGCGTGATGAGCCCAAAGAATGTCTGCGTAGGAGGCTATAAGGGCAGCCTGATATTGTAAATGCCCATCCAGATCTGACGCGAATTCCAGAGGTGTGGACTTTATTGAATTTGAAGATAACGATATAAAATAATCCAGAAATAACGCAACATTTTAATTTTATTTTCGTAACTTTTCAGCCATGTTTTGTTTATATTTTGTCCTCTAGTTTTGACTTTAATGCCAATAGGGTCCTTTCGATCAGCTTGGTAACGAGGCTGAGAGGACACAAACAAAGGAACAAGCAAGTTTATTGTTTATTCATTTCTTTTGTTTGTGGCCTCTCAGCCTCGCTATCAAGCTGAATTTCAATATATCGAAAGGACCCTATTTCATGTAAATAATTATTAGGAACCTCCATTACCTGTAATCTCACATCAGTTTCAATCATCTTTTAATTATTTAGACTTATCGATTGATTACATAATGATGTTGTTTTTTTTAAGTCTTTTTGATTCGTGAACAATAATGTATTAGTGTTCTTATGGATCACCAAGCATGTAGCAACTTGCAACATTGCAGTACAATGCTCTAATACTGCAGATCAGGCCCCAGGGCCCAGTTGTTCAAAGGGTGGATAACACTATCCACCGGATAAATCGTTATCCAGTGGATAGCGTAGTATGTTTTGCCCGGGGGGGGACTCCACCCCCCAAAATGTCGGGGGTGCTCGACCTATCTTTTAGGGGTCAAAATCAGCCAAACTGCCATCCCTTAGGGGGGTCTTATAGATCTGCCATCTTTTAGGGTGAACTTCTGTTCTGGATTCTTTAGGATAGCACGCGATCGCAAGGACATAAATTCCAGGGAACGAACACAAAAAAAAAATAGCTCAAGTGTTGCTGTCTCAAGCTGTGTAGCGGGCTGTGTAGTATATTTAAAATAAAAAAAATTGTGCTATCTCTTAGGGGTAAAAATCCGAAGGGCCACGCCCATTTTGCTATCTTTTAGGGTCAATTTTAAATCTCTTGTTCGAGCACCCCCGACATTTTGGGGGTGGAGTCCCCCCCCGGGATGTTTTGTTGACACTTATCCACTGGATAGCGATTTATCCGGTGGATAGCGTTATCCACCCTTTGAACAACTGGGCCCAGTTGTTCAAAGGGTGGATAATGCTATCCACCGGATAAATCGCTATCCAGTGGATAAGTGTTAACAAACCAAACTATGCTATCCACTGAATAGTGATTTATCCGGTGGATAGTGTTATCCATGCTTTGAAGTACAACTGGGGGCATTGCAATGGTATCACATGAAACCGAAAGCGAGCCGATCTATTCAAACCAATCTATTCAGCAAAAAAGTTCAGTGAAAGTGGTTTATTGTAATTTCAATACTTTTACTTGCACATGCTCCCAGGGAAGTCTATCTCAAATTAGACTGTATTCAATCAGATTTCTGATTCCTGAAGCGGAATTTATAAGAAATGAATGTCCAAGTTTAATGTAATTTAATTTAAAAATCAGTTTTATTTTGTCATGGCCCATGCATGCTCATATTCCTGCACCACTCCCTTGTTGATTCTTTGAACAATCCATATACTTGTTGTGCCCCTTCATTGGCCTTTTGCAAGCTGTGCACTTTTGTTGTGATATTTTGCTCAGATGATGCTTCTTGTGCAAGGACAACAGATACTAGACAAGAACAAAATCCAAGTGCAAGTTATTACAATAATATGATGGCAAGATTGTGTTACTCTGGAAGAGGGAGGGGATGATTGACCACTGTATTTTTGAATGCAACAAAATGTTTACCACTGGTGTTATGTGACAATTTTTTAAATTTACGAGTTATAGCATATTCTGAAGTAGGGGAGCTGGTAAAGCCACAAACTGGCCCACACTAGTACTGCCGGTTTCCGTAGCATGAAGCTGACTGTAGCTAGGAGTATTGCTACTCCCCCTGGATGGGATGCCAGTCCATCGCAGGTTGCTCCCAACTTGCATACATGTTCCATCTCAATAAAAATGTGTTTCAGCATTATTTTTCTACCCCCCCAAAAAAAATATTTATAATTTATATCCCCCTATTCCCAACCTAGCAATTCATGAAAATTCTGAAATAATTTCATTTTTTTTTTTAAACCTATAACCAAAATTTTGCTCTATATTTAAACTTTGGATAAACAATACACTTGTTCTCTTGTTTTGGATCTCAAACCAAATTATTTACCCCAAATGTATCGCTGGAAGGATATGACAAGGAAAGAATCATTCAAAACATTTATTACATGTTTTAAAAAAGCTTTATATATCAACAAGCAGGACACGAGGTGAGGTACAGGTATGAACAACAAAAAGACATGTATGTGTAGATAAAGTTGCAAGATGCTCAGAAAATTATATCTTACCATGCGCCAGTAGTAAGGTAATTGGGGCTGCTGGTGCAGTAGCAATTAGCCGGCTTATATCCTTTTCATTTTTTATTTTTTTATTTGCACCAGAACCCTCATCTAAAATTTTGGGGGAGGTAAATATAAAAATTAAAAAATAGCTAAATATAAACCATAAATAGTGTTAACTTAATTTTATACATTTTTTACTACTAATTTACATCAAAACTTGAATATTTAGGTTATACCCAAATATCCCCATTTTTCTTCCTAGTAGCAAGTTTTGTAAAGACTATATTTGTCCTGCGTGGCAAGTAGAGCCCTATTTTCTTTATAGTAAAATCAAAATAATTAATTATATTAGAAACGAGGTAAAAGTTTAAATTTAATTTCTGTATGTAATGTATAGGATGGAGAGTAAAAAGAGTGGTCGCCCAAAGAAGTATTTTAGTTATGAAGAAAGATTGATTGCAGGACGTGGTTATTGTAAGAAGTTTAATGATAACAATATATTTTATTGTGATTTATGTCAGTTCACCTTACACCCAGCTAGTAAATATAAACATTTAAAATCACATAAACATTTGAAAAATATAATTGTTTAAAAAATGATCAAAAAATTCACTTTTTTAAAATATCAAATTTTACAAAATATCTATTTTTTAATATAATATTGTTTTAAATTCATATTTTTTTATAACAAAGTTGATTTTTAGTGTTTTTGAAGAAGGGCTTAAAGAAAAATTTAGTATATATAATATGCGGGACATAAATAAAAATATTTT